>LPNX011112038.1:234605-300963 GCA_001517045.1 Pseudotsuga menziesii
TACTCAAAATTTAAACCTAAACCCTACCTTAAATCTACATTAAACAACAAATCTCAATCAAAATAAAAAATAATGGAAGTTTAATGTTAAGAATACATACCTGGTTAAATGCTATGGAAACTTGATTGCTCCCTTCCTCTCCTCTAGAAAATCGCCCAAGTTCGCCCAAATCGCCAGAGCTCCTCTTTCTCCAAGCTAAAATGTCCAAATGACTTGAAAAAACCCGGCCGCGGACTCTTATCGGCGATTTTTTCTAATTTTCGGGCAGCAGGCCGATATATTCCATCGACTCGCGATAATATCGGATTGTGTCGCGATATATTAAAATATCGCGATATATTCAAAATATCGGTAAATATCGCGATAAATTAGTGGCGATATATCGCCGGGGTCATTGTGTCGTGATATATCGCGATGTCGGCGATATATCGCCGATATATGCAACTATGGTTAGGCCTTAGGAGGTTATTAGAGCCTCTGCGTCAATGTTTATAAACATGCTAGGCATTTGAATTGAGTTGTATGGACATGTACTAGGTACCCCTAGAGTTTCGTCCGATTCTGAGAAAAATAACTTTTTTCGTTTTTTTAAGCCATTTTTAATGGTTTAATTAAAAAACCTTGTAAATAACAGAAAAACTTGATTCGGAGGTGGAATTTGGCATGGGGATGCTTGTTTTGACACTTAGAGCATACTCTTTACCCTGGGACCCACTTTTCATGTGTTTCGGGTGGCTAAAACATCCGTGGAGCATTATTCAGCTAACCAAGCACCAAAATGGCACTTTAATGCTAAAAGTGCATCAATTTGACAGTAAAAGTAAAAAATTAAAAGTCAAAAAAGAAGTAAAAAAATGATTGGATGACATGGCATGGGTCCCCTTAAAGCATGCGACCCTCTCCATGTGAAGTTAGGAACCAAACTTTGGTTAAAAGTTTTGAGCAGGGAGTGTTTTGATTTAAGAGGCGACGTCAACTTACATGGGCTTCACGCCAACCAAGTGAAGTGGTGTGTAATATCCGCATCCGGATATTCTCAATGATTAGTCAGTTGAATAATCAACCAATGGAAAATAATTCCATATTGAAAATATAAAATAAATATTAAAGATGAATGATGATAAAAGATTACAAAGTGAGTGCCATATATATATTAATTGTAAAAGCACTTTGGATACCATCCATGAAAGGATGCGTCATTTTAGAATAGTTTACTAATAACCATTTATTAATTATTAATTATTAATATCAATATATATTAATATTAATAATTAATATTGATATATATATTGCAATGTTCTACCAAGTTTCTGGGACGGGGGGGCGTGGGAGCGGGGAAACGCACATTGGGGACGTGTAGAGACACCCCAAAATTTTGGGGTATTTTGGGGGACGGGGGGGCGGGGAGGCGTCAGTGTCCCTAACGTAGGGGGGTTGGTCTCTAAAATTATAAAAAATAAAAAAATAAAAATAAAAATATGAACCCCAACATATAAACATATCAATTCCTCATCCCATCACCATTTGCATACTAGCATGCTTATGTTCCCAAAGAATTTAGTGTAATTTAATGTAATCGTTATAGCCAAGCATATCATATTGATGTTTGTTTCTTTTTATTTGTTTCTATTTCGTTTTAAACTGACCATTTAGTGTAAAAGCCTAAAATTTAAGATGAACCATTTCTTTTTTAAGTAATTTTTTTTTTAAAATCGAGGGCAGTAGGGGCCTGTCGGAGCCCCCCATTTTCAGGAGGGGGCGTGTGACAGCCCCCCAATCTGGGAAACTCCTAGACCCGCGTTTCCCCAAGTTTCGCAAAAGGGGGGCGCTGGAAAACGTTTCCCATGGAGCCCCCCAGCCCCCGGGGCATGGAAAGCGTAGGGGGCGAGCCCCCGACCTTGGGAGGCGCGTCCCCGTGGAACACTGATATATTGTTTGTTGTTATTATTTAAGTTTGTTACATTGCCTTTCGGTTCACGATGCTTTGTCCTCAAAGCATATTTTATAAAACTAGTTTATAATTTAAATATTGTAAGTAAAACTATGGGCTATTTCACTTTGTTTTTTAACTTTTCCCTCTTTTGTTGAAAATTATTTTTCTTTTTTTTTATTTTTCATTTTTCCCTCTCGTTCTTGCTTCATATTTGGAGTGGAATTTATACTTCTTCAATGAAATTCAAAGGCCAAAGGCCAATTTTTGGTCAAAAACCAATTTTTACCATAGAAAATTTGAATATGGATGGCTAAAAGCCATTGTGAGGTCAAAGACCTAAATTCAAGGAAACCTTGATCATTTTGGACAAAAGCCGGAGAATCAACAGAAGCCCAAGGAAGGGTTGGCTCTGCTATCAATGTAATATTCGTATTTGAATATTCTCAGTGATTAGTCATTTGAATAATCAACCAATGGAAAATAATTTCATATTGAAAATATAAAATAAATATTAAAGATGAATGATGATAAAAGATTACAAAGTGAGTGCCATAAATATATTAATTGTAAAGGCACTTTGGATACCATCCATGAAAGGATGCGTCATTTTAGAATAGTTTACTAATAATCATTTATTAATTGTTAATTATTAATATCAATATATATTAATATTAATAATTAATATTGATATATATATATATATATATATATATATATATATTTTGTTTGTTGTTATTATTTAAGTTTGTTACATGGTGCTCTAGCAATTAAGAGTGGGACTCCCTCATATGTACATCCCAAATAAACCTTGGATTTAATGTAAGGTTGGTATACCATATGTTATCAACCATTTAAGTGAAGCTCACGTCATGTTTGGTCGTACGATTTCATATCAACGTGAGGTGGATTTAACACTTGCAAATTGATGGGATGAGGTGGCGTGGTAGGTGGAGGAGGTCGCCTACCTCATGGGAGGTGGCGCCTCCTCCATGAGATCATTCCACTTCAACTCCCTTAATCCCACATTTATCTCGTGAACTCTGATCAAGACGACAAGTCATCTTAAGTTCACGCCCACCTCATCTTTAGTTGTTTGGTGCAAATCCCTCTGCCGGGGTTTCTATTTAAGCAGGTCACTTCTCCATTGTTTAGGATCGAAAGGTGGAACCTCTGCTTGTATACATTGTAATAGTTTTCTTGAGTATTGTTAATAAAAGGCTTTGGAGGCAATTTCTGTGTGGGTTCTATGGATGTTTGGATGGAGTTTACTCTACATCAGTGAGGTAACCTGTATTTGTTTTCATGCTTGCATATTGTTGGGATTAACTTGCTTTCAGAAGGAAATGGTATTTTTGTAAAGATAAAAGGTAATTCTTGATAGGTTACTCTTTTATTGTAAGTCAAAGAAGACTAATTGATATATGTATGATTTCATGTTTGGGTCTACATTGTTGTAGTCTTTTGTTGGTTTGCATAGGTTTTTTAATCCCCATTGCCAACGTTGAGAATCTTTTGTCGGAAGCCAAAGATAAAGTATTGATGAGCGAATGTGCTCTACCTTTCCTTCAGTAAATTGGAAAAGAAGCTTTGTCCCTCTGATCTCACTAAGGGGTGTTTCCTCTCCTTTATTTCTTGCTCTACTCTGGGTTCTTCAACTTTTGATCCACAACTTTCTTAAAAAAATTCTTTCAGTTACAAACGTTTCCATATTAGATCTATAATCTAATGCTATATTAAAAGTAGATCTAATGTCTAAAAGTTTCTAGTTCTAGTTTGTTTCCAAGGTGCATTTAAAATTCTAGATCTGGTTACTTTTCCCTTTCTCTGCAAGTTTAATTTTTTTTGAAAATTGAAAAAAAAAACTTGTTGAGGGAGTTTGTGTTTTAAATTCTTATCTAGCATTTTAGTGCTTGAGATTTGCTTGCTATTCTCTTCAAGTGGGAAGCAAAGATCCTAAGAAGGCAAGCTTCCTAGCTTTGCCTTACTTAGTCATTTTCTTCTAGTTTCCTAAGTCACGTGACACGAGGACACAAGACACGGAGGACATGAAAATACGAGTATTCGACACGAGACACGATGACCCCGAAAATTGGACACGGGGGACACGTTTTATATATATTAAAAAATTATATATATATATATATATATATTAAAGAAATACATTTTTAAAAAACTAGAAGTATATACAATGTACATGAATCATGGACTTTGAACCATAAACTGCATATTTGATATTTCTGATTAAACCTCAAAAATCAAAATGTATTACATAGATATCAAGAGGATGCCACCGACAAATACAAAATAGAGTAGATACTACTTAGTACTAAGTTTAGTATCTACAGTACTGCTAGATACAAAATAAAAATACTAAATACCCACAGGGAAGAATATCATAGCTCATCAATGGTACTAATCGCTGTCAATCGTCCTCCTGCTCCTCCATGTCAAAATTAGCATTACTGTCATAGCTCTTTCCTCTATCCTCCTCCTCCTCCTCCTTCTCCTCTATACCCTTTTTGACATGACACATGTCTGGAAATCAGGACATGTTCTTGGCATGTGTCCGACATGTGCTGGAAAGTGTCCAGATTTCAAGACACGAAAATTTTGGTGTCAGACACGTATTAGGGCAAGTGTCGTGTCCGACATGTGGAATACGAGACACGAGCACTATTTGGAAGTGGCGTGTTACTTAACTAGTTTCACTTGGATTTTTTTAGACTTTTTTTTGTAGATTTTCTCAAGACACTCTTAAAGTGTTTGTGGGTGTCATTTACTTTCTTTTCATTGCTGTTTTTTGCAGGTTTACAATAAAAGAGGAGGAAACTCTGCGAATTTTCGCAAAAGTTTGCAAAAGGAAGACCCACAGAGTTACCCCTTGCATAAAAAGTTAATTTTTCGATAAATTCTAAGTCTTTGGATCCAAAATATAAGGACCAAAGCGTATTTCTTCTATGTTGTAAAAAAGCAAATAGGTCTTGTGGAGGCTCGTCAGAGCCCGATCCCCATCCCCTCTGGGGGGGATTTGCGTCGACGTCCTTTTTTGTGGTTTTGATGTTGTTAGTGTAGTTTGCTGCTTTCTTTCATTGTTTCAGTGCTTCTTTAAGTTTTGTTATTTATTTGCAAAGTGATATGAATACTTACCCACTTATGAATACATACCCACTGCGCTATACCAAAGTACCATAAGGGAAAATATTTGAGCAGTGTAGTAATTAAAAAACTTTAATTTTTATGCACCGTTGAGTTTAAAATAAACCCCCTAGCTTTCCCGAGTACATGTTCATGGATAAGGGCTTGCCCGAGTATCTAATCTGGAAAGAGACTCCTGGGATTTACTTTTTTTTAATCAGAAAATTTTGCTAAAAAACATTTACAAATTTACAAGGCCTTCATCCCCGTATGCTCTACTTCCACTGCAACTTTGTCTGATCAGTTCGTAGTATTAGAAAAGGATTCAGGTGACTAGCTTAATTAGTTTCCACTTTCAAATTAATCTCCCCAAGCGAAAATCCAACGCCTCAAATTGATCCGTTGCGGTGGCAAAATCCACAAAGGAAGCGGGAACAACTGGGCAGTGACCTCGAGACACCTTTAGGATACACCCTTGTTGGTGTAGTGTTGAACACGTCTCAGAGACTCCAACCAACCCACACGTTCCTTGCGGGGAGCCGCATCGGATAAAGGTTTTGGGCATACTCCTCGTACCTTCGGATGTATTGGGAGTTCCCACCCCCTAAGTTAATCCAGATCATTACTACATTAATAAAACTAACCAAGAATTTACCCATTTCTTAATCAATTCATTTAATAATCTAAAATTTACCAACCAGGACACTACAATACTTTCACTGAGACTACACCAGCAACCCATATTTGCAAAGCATTCTTTCATTATGGAACTGATCTATTATGTTATTTCTTGCATAAATTAATTCCGCAATGTGTCATTGAATATTGTGTATCTAATTTGAGTTAAAGTGTTGCTAAAGTAAATTTTGTCTGCAACAATTGGTAATCTTTAATTTCATCCATTTCATAATAAAACTCCTAGAAAATTTGTGTTTCTTGCTTTTGTAGTTAGAAACAACCTTAGACTTTTCTTTATTAGGGTCCACCCTCCTTAGCTTCGCTAGGAGTTGGACTAGATAGAGGAGCCGAGTATTAGGTGACATCACTTGGTTTGAGCTTGCCCCCTAGGTCGCACCCAGTGGCTTGAAGATTTATGCCACGTTACCCGAGGTGCGAATTAGGGGGAAACAGGTGGCTACATTGGATTTTTTATTACACCTAACCTTTTTATATCATGCTTAGAGTAGGAAAATAAGCTCCTTATAGTGAGCATTTACTTTTTGCAGTTTTGTTATGTACTTAGGTATAATAAAACTTTTCTTTCATTAGTTAGCAACGTTTGTTTTCTTTGGATAAAGCAACTTGATGGTTCGTTTGGATTTCATATAAAGATGATGCTACTAAGGTTTTCTTGTCAAGTTGAGATGTTTTAACAGGTTATATAAACCAGAGATTCTAGTGTTCTTGTATCATCTCCTTGCCTTAAGACTAGATCGAGCACACGTCCCGAAGATGGAGCCAGATGTTACCACCTAAGTTGTACTTGGTGGATCTTTCAAGTGTCTTGTGTCCTCTCCTTGCCTTAAAACCAAATTGAGCACAGGTCCCACAGTTTGAGCCAGATGTTACCACCTAAGTTGTACTTGGTGGATTTTTCAAGTGAGCCGGCAAGGTTTGAACACGCACACTTGTTCATTGTTAGAGTTTAGAGGTCCGCAAGGAGTTTTTTGGGAGTCTATTCAAAACTTTTTGTAACACATGTCCATACCCCCTTGGGGAAATTGTAAAAAATGTACTAGCATGATCAATTTTTATAAAAGGCTCGGCTTTCCAGACTTAAGCATCAAGCGAACTAGCCTAGAGTGTTTTTCCATCGGTAATTATTGGTTGTTGAAAAAATGAGTAATAATTTATGAGTTTTTCACTCACACCTCCAAAGTTGGGGTAATCGTCTCGGTGGCTAGGCCTTAGGAGGTTATTAGAGCCTCTGTGTCAGTGTTTTTAAACATGCTAGGCATTCGAATTGAGTCGTATGGACATGTGCTAGGTCCCCCTAGAGTTTCGTCTGATTTTGATTTTAAGCCATTTTTTAATGGTTTTATTAAAAAACTTCAAAATGTAATAAAAGTCAGGTTCAGAGTCTGTTTTTGGCGTGGGGAATTGAGTTGTATGAACCTCCTAAGAGCCTTTGTGTCAGTGTTTTTAAACATGCTAGGCATTCGAATTGAGTCGTGTGGACATGTGCTAGGTCCCTCTAGAGTTTCGTCTGATTTTGATTTTAAGCCATTTTTTAATGGTTTAATTAAAAAACTTCAAAATGTAATAAAAGTTAGGTTCAGACTTTGTTTTTGGCGTGGGGATGCTCGTTTTCACACTCAGAGTGTCCTCTTTACTCCAAAGGCTACTTTTCGTATGTTTTGAGTGGCTAGAACACCTCGTGGATCATTATTAAGCTAACGGAGCATCGTTTTGGCATTTTAATGTTGAAGATGCATCATTTTGGCACCAAAGTCAATTTTTGAAAAAGACAAAAATCATTTAAAAAGTGGGGAAAGTGAAATGGCATGGGACCCCCATGAAGCATGCGACCCTCTCCATTTGAAGTTCAACTTAAAACTTTGGTATAAAAAACATTTGAGCGACGAATAAAAAGAGAAGGATGACATCAACTTCCATACGCTTCACGCCAACTTCACCCAACAACCTAGTGAATGGTATAGGAGGTGGACCCATCTTCATGAGAGTTTAAAAAAATTTGGATAAGTGATGTCTTAGTTGTGATATATTATATTATATGAAGCAACAAGCGAGGTTGCGATAGTGGCGATTATGTTTTAAGGATGTCGTCAACTATCATAAATATTCACTCTAGATGCATAAAAGAATGCGATGGCATATGGTGGACCCCTCATCCACGTTAAGGGTTTTAAAACTTTAGCTTAAATGTGGTAAATATCATTTGATTTTATGTTACGGAAGGAATTCACATGAAGTTGGTAAATAAACTCGCACGTGCGAGAGTGTGACGCCAATCCCATGGAGATTCACGTGTGATGAAGATTGGGTGTGTTGGCGAGTGATGGAGAGTTGGGTGAGTTAGGTGAGAGAGGTGTCATCCACCTCTTCAGTTCCATTTTCACTTCAACTGAGATCAACTCAGTTCAACTAAACTCCCACAACCAGTGTTAGATGCACCCACTTTTTCCTGCTCTGGCTATAAATAAAGCACATCCCTCTGATCATTCCAAACTAGTTAGAGTATGTGTTGTAGGGGTACCCGTCCCCAGGGGCTGGGTTCGCATCCCTGTCCCGAGTATCGTCCCCAAATCTTGGAAACCGGGTAGGGGGCCTCACAGACGTCCCCTAAAGTCCCCATCGAAGTCCCCGAGTACCGGAAACCTTTTGACAAAAAACAGGAAACTTGGGGACTTCAGGGGACCCCGTCCCCCGATTTTGGGGACTTCGAGGAAACTTTTGTCTGTGAAAACTTAAAAAAAAACTTATAAATTTTTTTTCCTTTTAGGAAGAGGGATGGGGTGGGCATGGGTCCCCCTACCTTCTAAACACCCTACGAGCCTTTCCACTCTCCCAACGCACACTTTGGCTTCAGTCGAAGCCGACGACGACAAAGAGAGGAGAGAAGCTGCCAAAAATATTTTTAAATTTGATTAGAGAGCAATTCTCTCTAATCTTTTGCACATCTTTTGCTTGTAAATTGATGTCAAAGTTCAACCACTAATGAATGATACCAAGCAATGATACAACCATGACCATTGTGTCTCAGCTGCAGCCCAAATAGAACAATCTAAACTTCCAAATGTCATCAATGTACAAAGCATTCCATGAAATATCTTTTAAGTTTTAGAATATAATTAGATAGCAAATGTCTCTAAGTTTTTGCACATTTACTTTTAGTCCTTTCCTTATAAATTGATATCAAAGTTCAACCACTAATCACTGATGCCAGAAAACCACTTTCAGATGTTCACAATACAGGATATCCCAACACGTCGGGGTATTACATAATACAAACATACACATATTCAATTAAATGACAATGACAAATCAACTTCAACTAAAAGAAATAGTTAAATTTTGAAAGGCATGAGACATTTTGGCAATTTAAATCTAAAAAGCTTAATTCAGAAACAATAATCCTTTGTTTACATCCTGTATTAAAAAATGGTGACTTTATAATGCAACATGCTCGAGAGTTGAAGCTCAAACAGGCTACAGTTTGTGTGGTTAAGCTATTCATTGTTCAATGTCTTTTGCATTTTGAATTTTGGATGTAGACTTGTTGCCTATTGGTGTATGACATTGTGATTGGACATATATCATGAATGATGAATCATGATTGATATGAATATGCAAACAGTAACTTGAGTTTCCACTTGGTTTATGTCTTATGATTATTTGATATCATGTTTATACATAAGGTTCATATGTAATTTCCACTTTATATCAATGATTTATGAACTTTGAAGCAATGTGCATGTTACTTAATGAAATTGAATACTAGTGAAAATGATTTAATTTTTTATCTTCGTATATATATATATATATATAGTACCCCAACGTACCCAAGTCCCCTGTTTCAAAAAGTGGCATTCCCGTCCCTGTATCCAAGTTTCCTGGCAACTTAGGTTAGAGTTGTTTGAAAAAGGCTTGCTATTATTGTAATATTGTATTGATCATTCATTGTTGGAATAAAGAAGCTTTGGAGGCTAAATTGTGTAGTGCTTTCATGTGTGGAGTACCATTATGATGTTGCTATTGAGCTGATCTGCTATTTTTCCAATTTTTTGCTTTCAATTTTGTCTGGCCCGAATGATTCTTTGAATCATAGGAATAGATCATTGTAAGTAAGATTACGTACTTCTATTTTGTTATATATGCTTAGGGAGTTAAGATTTTCATGTTAAATAATATTCTTTTCCATGTTATGTTATCTATTTGCATGTGTATATCCAGATCTCATAAGGTTGTGTGCAAGATTGTTTTTCTAGCTTTTAGGTTGTTAGGGTTGGAGGAGCCGTGGATCTAATTTGACTCCACTGCATTTCCAACGAAATTGTTCCTTTGCACTCCACTAACAAGTTTCCTCAGCAGATCTTTTCAGCAACGAGCATTCTCTCTCCTCTTCCTCCAAATTAAAATTTCTCAATTTGGTTACCTTTCATGATCTTATTGTTTAAATCTATTTAATTGCAAAGTAAAATCGTTCATAGATCTAATCAATAGGATCTTATTAGCTTAGATCTCAGTTATCACATATAAATTCCATTTTTTCAGTTAAAGAGATCTAGCTTAGATCACTTCAGCTTAGATCACTTCTTTCCAAATATCACAAGGAAAATATTTAGCTTGTTGAGGGTAGTCTTGTTTCAAGGATTAAAAATATAAATTTGGCATCTAAGTGCACATTGTATTGGCTGCCCAAAACGCAAGCCAAGATCCCAAGGAAAGCTTGCTTTCCTTGGTCACTTTCTTGCATTTTTATAGAATTTTAACTTAGGAATTTTTATTAGAAATTTTTTAGGATGTTCAAAGACACTCTTAAAGTGTTTTTGAGCATCTTTTGGGGCTACTAACTCGCTATTTTTTAGCAGGTCCGTCAAAAAAGAGAAGGAGGTGTTTCCCAATTTTGGAGTTTTAAGCCATTAAAGGCTTCCCGGAGCTCGCCTTTCCAATATTTGTCAATTTTTTACCTGTTGTAAGCTTTTGGATCCCAAATAATAAGAATCAAAGAGCATTTTTTTAGGCATTGTAACTGAGCTCAATAAAGTCTTCGAGCAGGCTTTTCAAAGCCCACGGCCCACCTCCCCATGGGGAATTTGCGTCAGTGTCAGTTTTCATGATTTTATTGTTTTAGTTTAGTTTCTTTGTACAAGATAGTATACTTTGATAGTTTTTTGCATTTTGTTACATCATTCACATTTATTTTTAAAGTAATATGAATACTAATCCCACGACTTTTCGAGTTACCCAAAAGGAGAAATAGATGCGTGGTAGGACTAATTAGAAATTTTTTGTTCATTTTATTGTTTTTTAATTTTTTGCACAATTTATACCCCTTGCTCTCCCAATTAGGGCTTTTAGCTTGAAAGAGATTCTTGGGGATTTAATAAATAAGCAAACACTACAATTTTAAAATTCTTAAAATTTACCGAGGCTTCGTTGTGTATTCTCTACACCGCTGCAGTTCGACCGATCAGTTAGCTGCATCAAAAGCAACATGGGTGACTAGTTTAATTAGTTTCACATTTCAATTAACCTCCCAAGGCGAAAATCCAACGCCTTGATTTGATCTGTTGGGGGGAAAGTTCATAGAGGAAACATGAACAACTGGGTAGTGACCTCGAGACACCCTCAGGCTACACTCTTGTTGTGCAGTGTTGGGCACGTCTTAAAGACTCCTACCCAACCCACATATTCCTCACATGGAACCGCATTGGATAAGCGTTTTGGACATACTCTGAACCACATTGGATAAGCGTTTTGGACATACTCCTCATACTTTCAGGTATATTTGGAGTTCCCTTCCCCCTATTCTAATTCACTCATCTTCCATATTAATCTAAAACTGACCAAGAGCATTTGTAACACATCCCAGCAATACAACAACATTTTCGTATTTTAGACTCCATTTTTGGCACTGGTATTATCATCATATAATCATTTGCTTCTATATGCTTTATATATCATGTGTTAAGTGATTCTATATGTTGTTGTGTTTAAATATTATTGCAAATATTTTGTTCCAGTATTTCTTTTTCATCAAACTCCTAAGTAACTTAATCATCATCACGCTAAGCCTTAACAACCTTGGAAATTAATAGGGTCTACCCCCCTTGGCTTTGATTAGGAGTTGGCCTAAACGGAGGAATCAAGAACAAGGTGACAACCTTGACTTGAGAATTTCCCCCAAGGACACATCGAGTGGCTTGAAGATTTTAGCCACGTCCCCCTAGGTGTTTGAAAGACGACAACACCTCTTAGGTTGGTTTGGGACTCATGAGCAATGTTGTCATTGATGACAAACCATTAATGACAAAGGAATTCAAAGAATGATGATATGGACATTAAATGACATTGCAAGAATAATATGACAAGGAGGACATGGCAGCTTGGGCATTGAAGCCATGAATGACTGAGGAGTCATAAATATTGATGACATGGCATAATATGGGCATTGGAACACCAAATGGTCCAAATGACCCATTCTGTGGTCATTTGTGACTTGATGGGGTCATAGAACCCTTAGATGGTTTGATGGTCCATGCTCCCACTTGATGACAACAAGATGGTGGTTTTATTGCCATTGGATATTGTATCTTGATTGACATGATGATCATGGACACATATGGAGTATGAAGTTGAAGCCCAAGAAGCCTTTCAAAAAATCTTGAAGCACTTATGAAGGATTGAAAAAGTCCTTAGACCCACAAGTTGGTCATATGCCCATAAGATGTCATGGAGCCCTTAAAACCATTGAAGTTGAAGTTGAAGCTCTTAATGAAAAAGTCCTAGAAGACCCTAAAACAACGAGAAGTGCATTTGCATTTAAATCTTAACAAAGATGCATTATAGCCATGAAAATCATGACAAGTCGGCTCAGCTATAAGTTAATGATAAAAAAATAAATTAAAAATGATAAATTATTTTTTTTATAAAAAATAAGACAAGTCGGCTCAGTAAAATTAAAAATAAACCAGTATAAATATACTTGTTTTCTCCTTCAAAAAGTGGAAGAAAAATTCGTGTGAGCTCTGAGGAAATTGGTGGAGGTGGACAACTCTGATTTTTGGATACTGTAGCAGGAAGCTACAGTGGACATATTTTTTTAAAGTTTACCTTTCATTCTTTTTATGGCACCCACTGATTAGATCTTTTTGTAAGTTTGTTTTATGCCCTGAGAGTTCTGATTTTTGGACAGTACTGAGCAAAATTTCATGTAGCAAAGATAGCTCTGATTTCGGGTGTATAACATCTTTGTGGCAGTCGCTGTAGGGAAAACGCAGTAGTAGGTCTGAACTTTTTTACCACCAGTGAAGTATCTTGACAGTCCTAAGCCTTAACATTGATGACAGACCGAGTTCATGAAGATGACAGCCTGAATTTTGAAAGTGTTTGGCAGTCCAGTTTTGAAGATCTTAGTAGCTGGGCCTTGTACTATTTTTCTTAGTTGGATCTAAGAAGAGACCAAGCTGAGTCTTGGAATAGAAGTTGGTGCTTTTGATTCAGTTGAAGCTGATAAACCCCACGATTGTAGCCGTTTGAATCTAATAATCAAGTTTACAAGTTCATCTTATGAAGTGTCTTGTGTTGTCTATGTAATTGATTGATGTTGGTGTTCTTATGATGATCTTTGTTTAAGTAGTTGAAGAAAGTTGAAATTGTAAAAGTGTTTGCCCACTGATTCACCCCCCCTCTCATTGTGCCATTGTGTATAACAATTGGTTTCAGAGCGGGCCTTCATCATAAGCCTAACAAGCTTGAAGGGATCTGTGGACACAAGATGGAAGGACCAACAACAGTTGACCATGAAGTTCCAGTCGTGGAGAAATCAAATTATTTTGAATGGAGAAGTAAGATGAAAGGTTACTTAAAGAAATTTGGTGTTTGGGAAATTGTTGTGAACCCACCTGTTCAGCCAAGCAAGAAGACAAAGAAATCATTTGAGAAAGACAATAAGATTGCATTGAATTTTTTGATGGATGGACTCTCAAGCCCTATCAAAGAAAGTATTGGAAAGTACACTTCTCCCAAGGATCTCTGGTTCAAGCTGGAAGAAGAATACCAAAGGAGGAATCAAGACAAAGAAAAGGAAGCAGAAGTCAATGATGAGAAGCAAGAAGAAAAGCTGGTACAAGCTTCAGATACAAGTGAAGGTAAGTACTCTTCAATGGATGATGATTCCGAATGTAATGATGATGAAGATGTATTTATAGAAGATGGAAAAGAAGTCTTGTTAAAAGTTAATAATGCATTTACATACACCTTGTTGGATATTGATCTTAAATTCAATCCGAGACTTAAGAGAAAGATTTTGGGGTCATTTAAAAAATATAAAGAGGAGACAAAAGCTTTTTGCTCATGAGAGTGAAACTTAAGAACAAAGATTTGGAAGATGAGCTAGAAGACCAATACAATAAAATTGAAAGACTGAAGTTTGAACTAGCTAGAGAACAAGAGAAGATTGGTAAAAGCCATAAAGAGCTTGAGGAGACAAGAAGAAATAATATTGGCTTGAGGACTCAGCTGGAAGAAGCCAAAAGAATAGAAGATGTTATGAAGCTTCAGCCGGAAGAAAAAGATATGAAAAATCAGAAGCTTGAAATGGAAATTGTTGGTCTTAAAAAGAAGTTCGGAAAATCAAACAATCATGTGAAGTTCAATAACAGCTCGGTTATGTTGGATGAATTATTGGATTGTCAAAGGTAGAAGACAAACTTAAAGAAGACATGTGGTCCTCCAAGACTCTTGAAGTTGGATCCACATCCTTCACAGGAGAAAGAAGAGCATTTCATATACCTGCACATGACAACAAAGATCTTGGAAGTTCAAGAATAAAAAAAGGAGTTAGTTCTATCCCTCAAAGAAAAATATTCAGAAGAGAAGCAACTCTAAGATGAAACCAAAGTCCCAGGTATGAAAATGGATTTAATGGTCATAAGGCTATGGAGTGTAGAAGAACTGGTGGAAGACACAATGACAAGATTAGATGCTGGACATGTGACCGAATAGGGCATGTTGCTGCTAACTGTCACACCTTGAAATGCTTCACTTGCGGTGGAGTTGGCCATAAAGCCCAAGTATGCACAAGCTCAAGAAGACAATTCATGAGAAGCTTCTCATACCCATCAGCAAGGAAGATCAATGAATCTTGGAAGAAGAATGACACCAGCAGATTTGAAGACCAAAGGATCAATGATCACAGCCAAGGACATTCTAAGGTATGGGTAAGAAAGAACATTCTGCTAGATTTAGATGAAGTTGATGATCAGTGCACAAATGAAGGTGGCTGCCATACGACAAGCCAAACTTGAGGTCTTTCAAAGACCTTAATGCACCTTGAGTTCATTATTGGAGGATGAACTCAAATGGTAAATGATGAATGCTCCAAACAGGTCCTAGGATCGGATTGCTAACAGGAAGGGATGAAATGTGTAAAGTGTGGGGTAATACAGTTTGGCCTTATGTAAGCCAAGGAAGAGGCATATTAATAGGGGGAGCAGGAGCAACAAAGATCAAAGCCTAGATGTATGCAAAGTTGATTAGTTTGTTCACAATCAAAACACCGACAACACAAGGTCAAGCACTCATCTTGTTGAAGACCTTATTTAAGTAAGAAAAAGGAGTTATTCTACCCAGACATCAAATTAACATGATCTGTCATATAAAGACAAAGGTCTGATCATCTTCGTTAAAGTCTATGTATTCAAGACCGAGAAGAAGCACTCTTCAAGAGAAGAGACTATTGAAATGACTTGCTTACACATTGACTAGAGAAATGGCGAAGGTCTTGATTCTTTATTTTATCAAGATAAATACAACAAGAAGAATACAGAAGAATTAATGACAAGAACAACAGTTGATAAATAAAAAATGCAATAACAACTTGGCAAGAAGTGACCTTGAAGATAGCTCCAGGCATGAATTTAGACTATAGCAGACATGAAGTTGTTTAAAAGAAATGATCTCAAGTTTCGGGTAGCTAAAGATGTCATCTTGTGATAAAGATTTGATCTCTGAGCATTCCTTTTCATCCAACGGGCAGAAGTAAATCAAGCCATGTTTTTAATGACTGAAATCAACAGCATTTGAGAGGTCTCACAACCACAAGGGATGAAGTCTAAACTATGTGAGGTGATCCAAAGAAGTGCCATAATGATAGGGGGAGCAAGAAATCTATTGAAGAGATCAAGCATCCAAAGAATTGAATACAAAAGAAAGATATTCATGATGAAGAAAAATAATGTAGCTTCTGAACAGTATGATCGAGACAAAGATCAACATGTTGACATGTGAGAAATGGATACATGCTAAATGATTATATTATTGATCCTCTCTCCAACTCTGATATGATTGGCAAGAAATTCTACATGAAACACTTATCTGGGAGGACTAAGGAAGAATGTGTTGAAAAGTTACCTAGGAAGTGTTTGTCCACCTAGAGTTGCCTTGGGGTGGACAAAGACACTTAAATGTGACTCCTAGTCATTTTGTGCATTTAATGAAGTGAGATGCACTTTATGTTTTTAAAGTGACTTTATTAAAAAGTTAAGTGGGTATTTTCCTAAGTTCACATTTAAAAGTTAAGTGAGTGATTAAATAGAAAAAGGGGTTGCTCAACTTTATTAAATGATATGAGTGCACTAAATATCATTTAATTATTTTTTAAATGGAGCATTTAATGTCAACCTTTGATCTAATCTAATCTTGACTGTTAGATTGACAGGGGAAGTTGCCATGAACAAAAAGGCTAGGGCAAGGAAAAAGTTCATTTCATTGTTGTTCATCTTCCCAAAGAGATTTTGGAGAGAGAGAGAGAGAGAGAAAAGAGATAATTTTCAGAGATTGAAACCCTAAGATTAGGGCACATTTCCCAAGACAAAAATCTGTACAACAGGGGGAAGGTACAGCAGGTACAACAACATTAAATTCAGTAGTTTGTACTCACACGTGCGGGTCGTACAGCAACAAATCTGGGCACAGATTTTGAGGCAGCTGTACAGAATTAATTGCATCGTATAGCAGGGTCGTACAACACTGAAATCGAGGCAGCAGACACGTTTTCCAAATCAGAAATTCTGGGCACGAATTTCTAGATCCGTATAGCAGCATTTATTGCAGTCGTACTCACACGTACGAGTCCGTACAGCAGTGAAAAGGCAGTAGTTTGTTCGTCATTTGTTTGGCACGTTTTCCGAGATGGAAAAGAGATAAGTTGATTGTAATTTCATTGGCTGAATTTTCGTCTGAAGAAATAAATTCTCTCTTGACAGGTTTTTCCCTGTGGGGGTTTTTGCCTGGACCAATTTGGTCGAAAATTTCCGAGTATTAATTTTTCGTGTGTGTAAATGTCTGAAAATTTCTGAGTTTTGCATTTATAGTTTGAAAAGAAAATTTCTGAATTTGTTTAAAGTTGAGAAAAAGTTTTGACATGTGTTTCAGTTTGGATAATTTATGAAAAATTATGCATTGAAAGGGTTGGGCATTAAACTATGTAGAGAAGCCTAAAGGCTTGAAACCGGGTTGGGAAAACTTTCAAAAACTTTCATGGTATCAGAGCTTTGCAACGATTCAAAATTTTAAACATTCAGAAGCTGGGGTTTGAAGGAAAGAAGTCTTGAACAGCTTGATTGTGAGTACAGGTTGCAGCCATGGTTTTCGGTTTTAGAGTGGAAGATTGACTTGATGGGGCTACAAATTTTATCCCTTGGAAGGCTAGGATTAGCTTGATTCTTGAAGAGAATGAACTATGGGATATAGTTCATGGAACAGCTACAAATCCTGTGGTAGTACCTGTTGATGCAACAAATAAGACAACCTTCATGAAGAAGGATGTAAAGGCTAGAAGAGTCATTCTTGATGCTGCGAAGGATCATGTGATCCCTCACATTTCAGCCAAAGACCATGCTTTTGAGATGTGGACAGGTTTGACAAATCTTTATCAGAGTTCCAATGAAAACAGGAAGATGGTATTGAGAGAAAAGTTGAAGAGTGTTCGCATGGGAAAAGGTGAAGGCATGGCATCATATCTTACCAAGATCACACAGGTACGAGATGACCTAGCAGCTGTAGGAGAGGTGGTGGGCATTCTTGAGATGGTGTGTACAAAACTAAATGGTGTGTCATAGCAGTGGATCGTATTTGTTCATACCATTATTGAGAGGGAGAACATACCCACATGGGATCGATTGTGGGATGATCTCACACAGAAGGAGATAAGGAGAGGTTTCTTACAGGGCAGTTCGTCACATCAGAGAGATGATGAGGAGAATGTTGCTTTAGCGGCGAAGGGTAAGAAGAAGAAGAAGTTCAAGAAGGGTTCCAAGGAGGGAGCCAAACAACATGAGGGAGAGAAGAAGGACATGAGCAAAGTGAAATGCTTTGCATGTCAAAAGGTGGGACACTATGCTGGGTAGTGTCCTAACAAGAAGAAGAAGACGCAGCAGACTGCAACTACAGTGGAGATCGATGAGTTTGTAGTGAGATTTGAGAGAAACTTTTCTCTCTTTGCAGGTGTTGGTGTTGAGAAAGCATCTTCTATCACCAGCAGGGATTTTGAGGACCACATGGAGCATTCCATGATTGTTAGGCATGTGTTGAGTGCCACCACTATTTCCTCCACTTGGTACATTGATAGTGGAGCTTCCAATCATATTACAGGTGATCGTGATATGTTCACAGAGATGTCTGAGTCAAACTTGGAGATGGAGGTTGTATTGGGAGATGACACAGTGGTGAGTGCAGTTGTGCGATGGATTGTTCATTTTGACAGGGAGTCCATGTAGCCTATGTATCTGAGGGATGTGTTGTATGTCCTTGGGCTCAAGAAGAACATTGTTTCAGTTTCCATGATTGAGGATAGAGGCTTTGGTGTATATGTTCTTGATGGGAAAGTTCACATCTTTCCCAAGGCAACAGGTCCATCTGATTCACGAGTGATTGGAATCAGATGAGGGAAACTGTACAAGCTTCTCTTTGAGCCAAATCACGCACTGTCACACACTCAGAGCAGCAGTGAGTTGTGTGAGCTTTGGCACAAGAGGATGGCCCATCTTCACCATCCAGCGTTGCGGATGCTGAGAGAGATGACTACAGGTATGCTAGAGTTTAGCACAGAGTCGAGTGGTGTGTGTAAAGGGTGTGCTTTGGGAAAGTACACCAAGACTGCTTTTCCAAGCAGTGTTTCCAGATCAGAGGGAGTGCTTCAGTTGAGACATTCAGATCTGTGTGGTCCCATGTCTTCTGACTCTTGGACAGGATATGAGTATTACATCACTTTCATTGATGACTTTTTCAGAAAGACCTGGATCTATTTCCTTAGAAGCAAGAGATCAGAGCAAGTCTTGCTTCGGTTCCAAGAGTTCAAAGCTCTTATGGAGAACCAGACAAGAAAGAAAATCAAGGTACTTCGGTCAGACACTGGAGGTGAGTACACTTCTCGTGTATTTGATGAGTATTGTCGACAGGAGGGGATAAAGAGGCAGTTGACCGTTCCTTACACTCCACAGTAGAATGGAGTGGCTGAAAGGAAGAACCGTTCTATAGTGGGTGTAGCTACGACCATGCTGCATGATCAGAGTCTTCCTTTCTTTCTATGGGCAAAGGCCTGTAGTACTACTGTTTATGTTCTCAATAGGAGTCCACATTGTGCATTGGGGAGTAAAACTCTTGAGGAGACATTCACAGGGAAAGTGCCTGAGATAGGTCAATTTCGGATTTTTGGTTTCCTTACATACTCTCATGTCCCTCTTGAGAAGAAGATGAAGTTGGAGGCTACAGGTGAGCATGGTATCTTTGTTGGTTATGATGAGACATCAAAGGCTTTTCGGATATACCTTCCTGCATAGAGGAAAGTTGTGGTGAGGAGGGAGGTGAAGTTCGAGGAGGAGAAAGCCTTCAGGAGGTCTCTTGATTCCGAGATGGAGGATC
Organism: Pseudotsuga menziesii; assembly: GCA_001517045.1. NCBI lineage: Eukaryota > Viridiplantae > Streptophyta > Pinopsida > Pinales > Pinaceae > Pseudotsuga > Pseudotsuga menziesii. Next base: position 254,281 of record LPNX011112038.1, read on the forward strand.
AGCAGGGTACTACACAGGTGACAACTTAGAGTCCAATGAGTCAGAGTTCAGGGTCACTGATTTCAGGTGTGACTGGATCACAGGTTACAGGTCCTGTTACAAGGGCTCAGTCTACAGGTACTTCTGGTACAGGGACAGGTTCATGGATCAAAGGTTCACAAATGACACCTTCAAGTGATTTGAGTTCTAGTGGTACAGGTACAGGTTCACCAGGGACAAGTTCTCAGGTTGTTGGGATTTCTTTAGGGAGACAAGTGTCTGATGAGGAGGTTGAGGAGAGTTTGAGACAGGATGCTTCCGCCAAGAAGAGGAAGCCAACTTGGCTTCAGGAGTTGATGAAGGAAGCAGAGCAGTCAGTTGGACTGCCCAAGAGGGAGGTCAAGGAGAGCAGGGCACCATAGAGGTTTTCCAGCTACATGGCACAGGTGACCGGCTTGCGTGACACAGTTCCTGATACTTATGAGCAGGCTTCTGCACACCAGGTATGGAGAGATGCCATGATGGAGGAGTACAACTCCATCATGAAGAATGGGGTGTGGGAAGTGGTTCCGAGACTAGAGGGGAAGTTAGTTGTGAATTCCAAATGGCTTTACAAGATAAAGCATGCTGCGGATGGTAGTATTGAGAAGTTCAAAGCTCGTTTTGTTGCACGTGGGTTCTCACAGGTCGAGGGAGTTGGCTATGATGAGACATTTGCACCAATGGTCAGATCTTTCTTCGATCAGAGCAGTGATCTCCGTCGTTGCAGAGATGGGTTGGAAGATTCATCAGATGGATGTGAAAACCGCTTTCCTTAACGGTTTTCTAGAGGAGGAGGTATATTTGGAGCAGCGACAGGGCTTTGAGGTATGTGAGAGAGACACACATGTTTGCAGGCTGAAAAAGGCCTTGTATGGACTGAAGCAAGCCCCTCGGGCTTGGTAGTCCAGGATCGACACTCACTTGCTTTCGGTTGGGTTTCAGAAGAGTGAAGCGGATCCCAACTTATACTACATTGTGGTTGGTGGTGTTCCACTTATTCTTCTGCTGTATGTTGATGACTTGTTCATTACTGGGGGAGAGCACTTGATTGATGCGTGCAAGAAGGATCTTGCTTCAAAGTTCGAGATGACAGACCTTAGACTGATGCATTATTATTTGGGGATGGAGGTTTGGCAGGAGGATGGACATGTTTTCCTGGGGCAAGGAAAATATGCTGCAGATGTTCTGAAGAGATTTCAGATGACAGATTGTAGACCTATGTCGACACCCATGATCACCAACTGGGCGAAGCTTCATGCTTCAGAGGGAGAGTTGGTGGACCCTACCTTATATCGTTAGTTGATTGGTTCATTGATGTATTTGGTCAACACCAGGCCAGATATCAGTTTTGCAGTGAACACTCTCAATCAATTCATGGTGGAGCCCAGGAGAGTGCATTGGACTGCTGCAAAACACATCTTGAGGTATCTTGCAGGTACAACTAATTATGGATTGGATTATAGGAGATTTGGTGGAGTGGGGTTGGTTGGCTATACAGATTCAGATTGGGCAGGTAGTGTTTCGGACTAGAAGAACACTTTCGGTTGTTACTTCAGCTTGGGTTCGGTAGTTGTGTCATGGTTCAGCAGGAAGCAAAAGTCCGTGGCATTGAGTTCTGCTGAGGCAGAGTATATGCCAGCTAGTCAGGCCAGTTGTGAGGCCTTGTGGCTTCGAAAGTTGATGGTGGATTTGTTTGATATGGAGCCGAGTCCCACAATTATATAGTGTGATAATCAGAGTTGCATCAAGCTCTCTGAGAATCTGGTATTTCATGACAGGTCGAAGCACATTGAGATTAGATATCACTTCATCAGGGATTATGTTCAGAGAGGGGTTGTTCGTTTACAGTATGTTTCGACAGATGAGCAGGTGGTTGACATTCTCACGAATGCTTTGGGTAGAGGGAAGCATGTTTACTTCAGAGACAAGTTGGGAGTGGTGAAAAACACCTTCCACGGTAAGAGGGAGTGTTGAAAAGTTACCTAGGAAATGTTTGTCCACTTAGAGTTGCCTTGGGGTGGACAAGGACACTTAAATGTGACTCCTAGTCATTTTGTGCATTTAATAAAGTGAGATGCACTTTATGTTTTTAAAGTGACTTTATTAAAAAGTTAAGTGGGTATTTTCCGAAGTTCACATTTAAAAGTTAAGTGAGTGATTAAATAGAAAAAGGGGTTGCTCAACTTTATTCAATGATATGAGTGCACTAAATATCAATTAATTATTTTTTTAATGGAGCATTTAATGTCAACCTTTGATCTAATCTAATCTTGACCATTAGATTGATAGGGGAAGTTGCCATGAACAAAAAGGCTAGGGTAAGGAAAAAGTTCATTTCATTGTTTTTCATCTTCCCAAAGAGATTTTGGAGAGAGAGAGAGAGAGAGAAAAGAGGGCTAATTTTCAGAGATTGAAACCCTAAGATTAGGGCACATTTCCCAAGATAGAAATCTGTACAACAGTAGGAAGGTACAGCAGGTACAACAACAGTAAATTCAGCAGTCCGTACTCACACGTGTGGGCCGTACAGCAGCAAATTTGGGCACAGATTTTGAGGCATCCGTACAGAATTAATTGCACAGTACAGTAGGGCTGTACAACCCTGAAATCGAGGCAGCAGGCATGGTTTCCAAAGCAGAAATTTTGGGCACGAATTTCTAGATCCATACAGCAGCATTTATTGCAGACGTACTCACACATGCGAGTCCGTATAACAGTGAAAAGGCAGTAGTCTGTTCGTCATTTGTTTGGCATGTTTTTCGGGATGGATAAGAGATAAGTTGATTGTAATTTCATTGGCTGAATTTTTGTCTGAAGAAATAAATTCTCTCGACTGGTTTTTCCTCGTGGGGGTTTTTGCCTGGACAAATTTTGTCAAAAATTTTTGAGTATTAATTTTTCGTGTGTAAATGTCTGAAAATTCTTTAGTTATGCATTTACAGTTTGAAAAGAAAATTTCTGAATTTGTTTAAAGCTGAGAAAAAGTTTCTACATGTGTTTCAGTTTGGAAAATTTGTGAAAAATTATGCATTGAAAGGGTTGGGCATTTAACTATGTAGAAAATCCTAAAGGCTTGAAACCGGGTTGGGAAAACTTTCAAAAAATTTAAGAATGTGGCTTGGCTTTCATTGCACAAAAGTGTGAAGAAAGAAACACAGTCAATGACAAAACTTAAGCAGAAAATGCCATACATGTCAACGATTGAAGAGACAATTCCCTTAGCTCAATATTGGTATCCAAGTTGGTTGAACTTGGAATATAAGTATGTATACCTGAAGCATTCACTGGGTAAATGAAATCTTTGATCTAGAAGCAAGCAGTTCGGATGACAAGTACAACAGTACTTTATAAAGGGAGGAGACATATGAAGATCAAGGAGCTGAAAAGGAAGATCAATGTATGGCAAATATTGATGTTTGGAAAATTGATACATGCTTACCTTTTATGAATTTACTAAATGACTACATTCTCGACTCTCTCTCCAGCTTTGGATATGATTTACATGGATGTCTTGTTGTTGGTATCTGATTGTATGACATATATTGAACATAGTTGGTTATAATCCAACTCAACATGAGGAGACTCCTTGATTATTAATATATGAATGGCATGAGCAGTACTTGATCTTATCTGTGATAAGAAGCAACACTCTTTAAAGACAGCCAAAGTTACACAAGGTCTGTTTTGAGAAACCAAAAGGCTAAGACAACCATATGGAGTATGCAGTTGAAGCCCAATAAGCCTTTGAAAAAATCTTGAAGCACTTATGAAGGATTGAAGAAGTCCTTAGACCCACAAGTTGGTCATATGCCCATAAGATGTCATGGAGCCCTTAAAATCATTAAAGTTGTAGTTGAATCTCTTACTGAAAAAGTCCTAGAAGACCCTAAAACAATGAGAAGTGCATTTGCATTTAAATCTTAACAAAGATGCATTATAGCCATGAAAAATCATGACAAGTCGGCTCAGCTGTAAGTTGATGATAAAAAAAAAATTGAAAATGATAAATTATTTTTTTATCAAAACTAAGACAAGTCGGCTTAGTAAAATTAAAAATAAACCAGTATAAATATACTTGTTTTCTCCTTCAAAAAGTGGAAGAAAAATTTGTGTGAGCTGTGAGGAAATTAGTGGAGGTGGACACCTCTGATTTTCGGATACTGTAGCAGGCAACTACAGTGGACATAAATTTTTAAAGTTTACCTTTCATTCTTTTTAGGGCACCCACTGATTAGTTCTTTTTGGAAATTTGTTTTTATGCCCTGAGAGCTCTGATTTTTGGACTGCACTGAGCAAGTAAGAAAGATAGCTCTGATTTCAGGTTTATAACAACTCCGTGGCAGCCGCAGTAGAGAAAAAACAGGAGTAGGTCTGAACTTTTTTATCACCAGTGAAGTATCTTGACAGTCCTAAACCTTGACATTGATGACAGATCGAGTTCATGAAGATGACAGCCTGAATTTTGAAAGTGTTTGACTGTCCGGTTTTGAAGATCTTAGTAGCTGGGCCTTGTACTATTTTTCTTATTTAGATCTAAGAAGAGACCAAGCTGAGTCTTGGAATAGAAGTTGGTGCTTCTGATTCAGTTGAAGCTAATAGACCCCACGATTGTAGCCATTTGAATCTAATATAATCAAGTTTACAAGTTCATCTTATGAAGTGTCTTGTGTTGTCTATGTAATTGATTGATGTTGATGTACTTATGATGATCTTTATTTAAGTAGTTGAAGAAAGTTGAAACTATAAAAGTGTTGGCCCATTGATTCACCCCCCCCCTCTCAGTGTGCCATTGTGTATAACATGGACCTTAGTATCATTTTCAGTTTCAGTATGGTTTAGTTGTGGAGTGTTAGGTTGTGATGGCATTGCTCGAGGATAAGTAATCTTTCAGAAAGAAGGACTGTAATGTCCCAAATTTTGGATTCCCTTGTCTGTAGTTGGAGACACTTCCAAGCTTGTGTTAGTCAGGTCAGAGGAGTGTGATTATGTTATTAGAGAGCTCGAGGGAGTTTTATGGGGCCCAGCCTAGTCCATTTACCCTTATTCATCATCAGGATCATTTCCGCATAGTTTGTTCGTGGTGTTGTTGCATTCTGGCGATTCCCATAAATTGGGAGAATTATTGGGCATAAATTAATTAATGGCACTAAAGGTGTTATTTGGGGCATTTTATTTGAGGGAACACCTTAGTGTAATAGCTCATTGGAACTAGGATGAAGAGCTTTAAATGATGGGTGGACAAAAAATAAATAAATAAATTATTTTTTCACTAGGAAAAAAGTGACTTTATAAAGTGACATTGAGTAATAAATTAATAAAGTGGCTATTAACAAAGTCACTTTATTATTAAAAAGGGAAAACAGGTAAAATGGCCAAAATGGGTCAAGATGAGAATAAAAGAGAGAGAAAGCCTCACTTTTCATTCATTCATGTTATTCTCATTTTCGAAAAGTTTTTGAGAGCTCTTGTGGCTTTGCTCTTGGGATGAAAACCCTAAGAGAAGGAGAATAGTTTCGGTGGTGAAACCATCCACCCTAGCTATTGAAAGGAGGAAATCACTCAGGTTTTTTCATTGATCTTCATTGCTGTGAACAGTGAAATAATATCAAGTATTCATCACAAATCTGAAGGAATTCCGTAGATCTCAGTTTTGTTGGGGGAGGGCACTCTTGTTATGTGAAAAATGGATTTTATCTTCAATATTTTTAGTAGCCGTGTCTTCCAGTCAAAGAAGAGGGGCTGAGTTCACTCTTAACTTCATGTTCAGACCCTTTTTCTTCTACAGTTCAGAGATAGGGTCAAATCACTTGGGAAGTTGAGCAGACCAAGAGGAAAGAGTGCGTTGTTATCTTCTCTGTTGGTGGCCTTTCCTTGTGAAGAGGATATATTCTATGAGGATGAGTTAAGGGAGAGGGCTGTGGGTATATGTTTCACTCCTGAAATCGTTTTAAGGAGGAACCTGTTCATTCTCTCACCACTAGGCCCATCTGTTTGTGGACTGTCACTTCCTGTAGCATACAAATTACAGGACTGAGAATAAATCATGGAAGCTATAGCCATAAGGGAGTTGTTATCTTCAACATTAAAGGGGCAATTCATGACCAGATTGGGGCCTAATAGGAGGGTCGTTCCAGTACCTGAAGGAGCTGTACTTCAAATGTGTAACTACAGGCATGTAAACAGTCATTTAAATAACTTCAAGCAGAACTGAGTTTGTGTGTTGTCCATTATCTCTGATTTTGTACGATTTTGGTAAGCCTATTGTTTGAATGTTTAGCATCAAATATATATTTTGTACCAACCTCTTGCATACCTAGAAATTGCATTAACTCAAGCAGACAACATTCCCACAAATCCCAAAGATTGCAGATCAGCTCACTTACAGTTAGGAATTGTGAAAAGGGAGACATCAGTGGTACTGAATACTTTATCATCAAACTGTTTGAAGAAATTTCTAGCCCAAAGTATAACAGCAGACCTCAAAATCTCGGAGTAGCAGTAGGTAGAGGTCAGAGACAGTGGTATCAAATAGTGTTACAGAGTGTTTGAGGAAACTTGACAACCCAAGAACATCAACAGCCAACCAAGAAAAAAATCAACTCAGTTTGGTTGGGGCATTATACCAGTTGCATGTTCAAAAGGGAGCTGTCCTCTATCTTCAACCTACAGGCAAGAAAGTGATAATATTCAGGAATCAGATCTGATATATATACTATGAACTGCTGTTACATACATTGTAATTCATAAGTTAATGGCCTGAGATGTGTTTGATTTTACCATTTGAGATAATGAAGAATATTGCACATTGATAGACATTTATTGTGGAAAGATGAGCTTGTCTGAGATCTGAAATGTGTACACCATTTGCTGGAGTCCAAACACCAAAACAGTAAACCGAGTGTTGACATAGTGTTTGACAAAAGTCCAAACCCAAATTACAAGCAGTTAACTTGAAAAGATTAAGCCCAGATCTGAGAGGGGATATTACATGATCATATCATGTCATTCCCCTGGTCACATCATATCCCTTTCCCCATTTCCTTCCAATTTCATATACCACAACAACCGTACATTTTTTTAAGGATTACTCGTCCTATATCACATACAACCCCCACTCATAGCCCTAGCAATCTTACTTAGGAATAGCCCCCATGAGCTGGAGGAGAGGCAACCTAAAGAGAGAGGAAGAGGTACTGAGGTGACAGTGGGTAGCCTTCATGAGTTGAACAAGACTAGCTTCTTGGTGCTCGGGAGTTGGGACTTTACATCATATAGGGTGCTAGATTTTGTAGTAACATTTTGGTTCCATTGTTGGGGAAAACATTCTTCTTAACATATTTTTGTTAATCAACTACATTATTTGATAAGGTTTCTATTTGAAGATTATTTTTTCATCTTTGCATTTGATGGCTTGTTGTTTTTGAAAGTATGGACAATCAACAAACACTTGAATAACTCACCTTGGCGTCTCCATGGTTTAGTTTTTGGATGAAGTATTATGGTAAGCATGCATTTTCTGATTTCATTGTCAAATTTGAAGATTTTAAGTAATGGCTCGATCCGAAGGAAATTTTGGGATAAGTTTCTTAACTCTTTAATTTTTTCATGCATTTTTGGATCTCCACATCATCTTCAGCTTTGGGTTTGGATTCATCTTATTCCAAGATTTTTGGGATATCTCCATTTGGCTTCTAATGTTAGTTCTATCTACAATTCACACTTAAAATTTCTTCTTTGTGCAGGTTGATATGTATGGGTACAGGCGTCCAACATTATTACTAGAATGGATGGGGTTGAATGCCCTTCTTATATATGCTCTTGCAGCGTGTGATGTATTTGCAGCAGCTATCCAGGGATTTTACTGGAGATCGCCTCAGAATAATGTTGTATGTATTCCTTTATCATCACAATTTTAATTGCAGAATATGCATCTCTACTATCACCTAAAAGAATATATAGTAGGAAAAGGAGAATCATTCTAAAATACAAGAAAAACTAGATAATAAATTTTTTGTAAAAGTACTATATGATTTTGCTGCATGTACATTGTTTTGTGTGGCATTGGAGGATTCCTGAGGGCAATCTTGTATGTGTCTGCCAGTTATTTTATATTGTAAAAGACACCTCATTGCATCCCTCAGACCAAAATTATATTTTGACATTTACAGATACATAAAAAGTAATAGTGAATTTCCAACAACATAGAATAAATGGTAATTGGTTTATTATCACAAAACAAGATGTATAATTGGAAGAATTTCAGCGTTGAGAAGTCCCTTGAATGCTGGGATTATAGTGATGATCTCTAGTCATAATCCACTTATAATATGCACAAAAGGAAAAAAACATGCTTCCTGATCTTTGTTTCCTCTCACAATATCTAATATTTCTGATTATAGAGCCATTTCAATCAGGACCAAGCTGTTCTTTAATCACTATCTAATTCTTCAATGACATCACTCTAAATGCATGGTGCATTTGATGGGTCATCTGCAAATATTAAAATGTTTTATTGCTATAAGTGAAGCTAGTTAAGTTTTGTAGTGTGAGATCCCAGGAAAGCTCACCCTGGCTTTCTGCATGTTGAAAAAAATGTATAAGCTGTGTAAAAGGTTAGAAATCCAATATATTCCATCCATAAAATTCATACCAATTCAATAGCATTCTACATCACCACATTAATTTAAATGTAGAAGTAACTGATTCCTTTATGACATATTTTGCTTTGAAGTCGTATTTTATAAGTCACATTGAATAAGTATAAGTTACGTTATTATTTCTCTTTGGTTATTCAGTTTTCTCCTTTCATAAACAGAACTTGAACAACAAACCAAAGTCATAACATGTGCCTCTTTCTCTCATTGAGTATGATGTCAAGATACATATAACTTGAACCAGAATTAGGAACTGCATTCTTCAAATTCAGAAAAGAGAAATGGTTGACCACATTGGACACAAAATGACATTCAAATAGACAAAAAGATAGCAGCCACACCATAGGGTTTACAAGGACCTTTAAAGAGCTATATATGTGTGCATGTGTGTGTACCAGAACCGGAACATTGAACAAAGAGAAATAGTTGAGCACATTGAACAGAAGATGACATTCAAAAGGAAAAAAGACAGCAGCCACGGCATGATCAATTTGTCCCTGTTAAAGGATTTTAAGTATTAGTGAAAAATCATATGAACATAACAGAGTGCCCATCATCAATTATATGTTGTCCCTGTTAATGGGCATCATTTTGTTCTTACTTCTCAGCAAGTCTTGCATTCGAGCCCTTTGAAAAATTTGAGAAACTTGTCTTCCTTTAGACATGGAGTCATACCATCTCCGTTACAGCTGCCTATAAAGAAGATGATTTGTTACTACTGTGGGACACTGAGAAATGTCTATGTAGGTTAAATTTGTGTCAACCCTGAAATTAGATTTCGGAGGGACAGTGGCTCCTTATGCAAGGTTGTAATAACTTTAACTTATGAAATATTAAAAAATCAAGGAAACCTTTTGGAAATTGTTTAAAACTTCTATGAACTAAGTAGCATGTGTCAAGCATCTATAAAAAAATGGGTACATGGTTGGAAACTGTACTAAATTTTAGGAAATGCTCAAAATCCCCAGAAAAATAGTTGACAGAAACTAGAACCAATGAAGAAACCTGTGAGTCCTCATCAAACGCCTAATTGACTTGTAAATCTCTGTGTTTTTTGAGTGTGCTGTTCAGTAAGAGAATCTTATGTTGAGGCTTCTTACATTGTGCAGGTGACTGCTGTAGAGGTGCTGTTTGAAACAATTGTCCACTCTAAAAGTTGGGGTAAGCTAGCATATGTATTGTTCGAGATATTCTTCTGGTCTCTTGTTGCAGGCTTATTGCACATGAAAGGAATCTATATGAAGTTATAACACATGATTACTCACCAATTAGAGTGTATATTTGACTCAATATTTGAATAATGTAATGATGATAATGTTGTAATTGTTAATCAGTCTTTTTAGGATATTAGAGTGTATACAACCTACATTTAAGATAAATTACAAGGGGTTGAAAAAGGTTTAACTTTCTCTTTTTCAATTGTATACAAGTGGGTAAATGTAAGCCAGTCAGTCCCATCTCAAATGAATCTTAATAGAGTTCTTTATTAGTTTATTCAATATTGTCTTTGAGAAACTTAAGGTGCTACTTTTTGTGTGCATCATTTTTTGTTGTATAAGTGTGAAGTTTATCTAGTCCAACATGCATTAATTGCGTTTAGTATTTTAGGAGCCTACAAAATGGATTTTTGCAGTTCAGTCAATGCAAAATATCAGGAAGTGAGCCGATTGATGGATTGCAGTTTGTGACTGAAAGATGGTTATTTATGTTTATCTATTTAAATCTGAAATCTAAAAGCAACAGTCCCTGATTTTGAAGAGGTGGTAGATAAATTTAGATTTTAGAATGTCGAGTATGTAGAGAAGAATGTAAAATAAAAGTAGTTTCAGCAACCTTGAACAAGCTGTCAATAAATTATCTTAAGCACAATTTTCTGTAGGATCTAGGTAAAGTGACTTCAGCTTTAACATTAGCTTAATAGAATTTTGTCTGGATTGCAACAAAATGTTTTGAAACACATCTTCTTTCAACAAGGCATAAGAAGTGATACTAGGAAAATAACAACCATTTGTATATAATCGTGCTCTCTTTTTATTTAACCCACTCTGCCTAAATAACTTTAAGGAGGAATTGGCTCTTTGTTGTTGTGGGTGTATTCAATGGACACAATCAGTAATTATCAATGTTCCCCCAAGGTTCTGGGACACGGGGATGCGGGAGCAAGGAAACGCAGAAACGACATATGCAGAAGTACCCCCAATTTTTTTAGGAAACGTCAAAGGGTATGGTGAGGTCTTCAACATAGGGGAACCCACTAGGAATACTACCAAATTTATATTAGAATACATAAAAATTGAAAGTTGGAGTGTAATCATTAAAGTCTTTAATTTTATAATCTAAGATTAATACAAGTTTACAACATACATCAAGTGAAATAAAATGAAATACAAACATACATAAGCTATAATCCAAGTAATCCGACACAACCATAATGGGCGACGTGTCCCGTGGGGCCTTGTCGGACACAAACACAACCCTATTTTGTGTTGGACACAATTTTTTTTGTGTCTGAAAATCAAGACACAAAAAATCGTGTTCGACACAAAATATTATCGTGTCCCACGTTTGTCGAGACGTGTCCCGAAAACAGGACACGAAAACGCCCAAAAAGACGCCCATAGGTAGTTTAAAAATACATTTTTATGTTTGTTTTTTACTTTTGCAAGTGAAGGGAGAGCCAAGGAAGAGCTAATAGAGTGTTTTTTTTGCAGGTGCAAAGAGATTTGAAGGTTTTGAAAGGGTTTCCAAGTGCATTTGAGGGAGTAATTTGTTGAGAGGAGTCAAGCTCACTATCAAGCAAGAAGAAGAATGTTTCAATCAGCTAGGGAAGCAACTAAAGGGCAAAGGAAAGGGAGATATGCCCCATCTAGAGCCTCCCCTCTTCCTCCTCCAAGCACATCCTCTTCTACTCCTGCTAGTGCTCCAACTGCTTCTAGTGGAGCTCATGGTTGGTTTAACCCTATTTTAGAAAGACAACAAGCCCAAGAGCGTAAATACCCTTTGTGGAAGTATGTGACAAGGAAAGAAGGGCCTGAAGCAAAGCTTGGTAGGGGAGGCAATGTGTGTTGGAGTTGCAATTTCTGCAAGAATGAGCTCAAGAGCACATATTACCGAGTTAAGGGGCATTTCCTAGCCCGCCCTTATGGGATTTCTTCATGCAAAGCAGTGAGTAACACCCAAAGGAGGGAGATGGAGAAAGAGGATCCTCTTTCATTCTTGAGGAAACCCTCTAGCACTAGGCCTCCACCTAGCCGATATGGGAGTTAGGTTGATATTTATCCAACAAGAAAGATAAAGAGGCCAACTACAAGTGGTCCAATGGACAAGATTTTTCAACAAGAGGCACGAGAAGAGGTGGACCTTGTTGGACACAGTGGCCACACTGAGAGGGGGGTGAATCAATGTGTGAACAGTTTATAAACCTTTTACCTTCTTTTAGTCAACCATAGTATATCAATCATTATATAATCAAATGCATCATTTCAATCAACCAAGAGTCATAAGCACATTCATCACATCAAACAGACACAAGAATATTTGTAATTTGATCCTTATTTATTGTACATGGAAGACAACAATCTTCTTGATTACAATCAACACCAACTGATAAGAAGAGCACAAGCATCAACTCTGTAACAAGACCTCGCTTGGTTTTCTTAGCTCCAACTAAGAAGAGGTTGAGGAGTCAATCCTCAAGTACAAGTCTTAGCTTGCATCAGTCTGCTCATGTGCCTTTGCACATCGATCTCTGCTAGTCAACCTTTGCTCATCACTCTTTGTCAATCTGCTCATCAACACTATTGGTCAAGCTGGTCATGTACACCACAGCCACTGCTGCTCTCACTCATCACCATTGTAGAATATGCATTAACTATGCATCATCCTCCTCATCATCAAGTATTCTTTTGAAGATATCATGTCATACTATTCTAGATGTCATTGAGGTATGCATATGTTACATATTACTAAGGTCTGCATATGTCATTGAGGTATGCATATGTCATCTGCTAGGGCAGTCATGTATCATGCATCATCATCGCATGCATCATCGTTTCAGTACATCATCAAGGTATGCATCATATCATAGGGTTTGTATCATCATCCTTTCATAAGTTGTGCATATAAAGACTTTCAGACTCCTCACCTGGGTTGTGTTGGTCTAATGTAGAAGACCCCAATCAATACAAACTTCTGCCAACTAGGGATTGTGTGTATATTGTAAATGACTTCTGATTCAGGACCGTGTTTGTGACTGAATGGGTTGTCATGATGTCACGACTGTGGATCATTTGGACTGTATTATCATCATCAGAGTCTTAATCTGTGCTTATAAAAAACACTGCTCATATCAATATCATCAATGACCTGAAAATATTCTTCTCTATACAATGTTACTCATGTCAAGATATTGTTTCTAAATTGTATGTAGTTCTATCATTCACATCACTTCTGGTATCCAACGTCTGCTCTTAGAATCTCTTCCCATTTTGCACAAATTGTCAAACTGATATGCTACTTAATTTTGTGTCATCGATTCTTGTCAAGTCAATACTCACCCACAGGGTTCCAAGTCCATCATTAGAGCTCAATGTGATCACAAAGTCTGCAAGACAAGGTTCTCATTGACCCTTGACATGTCTACCAAAGTATTCCACTTTATGAGTTTAGAAGCCCTTACCACACAACTATTTGATCCAAGATTTGAGAGATAAACACTTTAAAAATGTAATTAGAAGACACTTCAATGATGATCACTAGATGCTTTGCAGACTACTCCATTCAAACACCTGTGGCTGCCTTGGAATGCCATCAAAACATGTTCTAATGTGAACTCATGTGCCAAATTTCAAAAACAAAATACTGAGAAGAGAGCAGGCAACCCGAAAATTCACAGGAGGATAACAATCTGAAGTTTGAAGAAGGAAGCCCAAAAATCAATCTTCCAACAACGAATTTCCTTAGTGGAAACCACAAAAAATGAGAGTTGAAAATAAGCTTGAATTTGACTGCTACTTCTCATACGAAATTTGCCTCAGAGAGTCTCCCGAATTTCAGAGAGCTAAAAGAACTTCATACTATTGCCGCCTTAGAAAATATAGATGATAAAACTTGAAACAACTTCTCATCAACTGTGGTTGCCTCTACGATTTCCTCATACCCAAAAATAGTCTACCTTCACCATCAAAATTCAACTGTTGCTCCTTCTCTCGAATGCCTTAGATGCTACTCTTCTTGCGGCTGCCTTAGAGCTGTCCGAATTTTTCATGTTTTGAATGATTCTTCATTGGGTATTTATACTAGTTTCCATACAATTTTTTTGGGGTCAGCTTGCAATTTTTTTTTTAATTATTATTAATTTTTATTTGAGGCCGACTTGTAGGTTGTTATGAGTGTGCAAGGATGTGTTTAAATACACATTGAACATGTGTCGACTTCCTCAAATAGAGGCCAACTTCAACAAGGTAAGATGATAAGAAGTTTTTTATTTTGACTTTTAAATTTGTCATTTAGAAATTTTATTTTTGACTTTAAATAAAAATTCGTACCACTTCAAATGGTCAACCTTGGTGGTTTGCAATATGTATTTTCTTTGTTTTATTCTCTTAAAACATCCTTCAAAGTTAGTCACAATTTCACATCATTTGAAATTTATTTCCATGTATCCTCCACCTTATTAAGCCATCAATACCCCAAGGACCAAGGACCCTTATTTAGTATGCTTTATTTTTGTCCACAAGCAACATAGGTCACCACAAGCCATGTCATCATCATGGTGTCCTCATGCCACTGTGTAAGTGGGTTCAAGGTCTTTCTTATGCCCTAGGGCCATCCCCAAGGGTTCCAAGACCCCAACAAGGGTTGCAAGGTCATCAAACCACTAAGTGTGGGTCCAAGGACTTCTTCAGGGCTTCTTCATCCATGTCAACTAGACCAGGAAACCTCGAGGGTCAAGATATCATGTGTGGGGATGCTAGGTCTTCTTCTGGGGTACCATGACATCATCATAACATGAATGGCCACATAATGGGTCATTAATGCTTCTCCCACCCATCTAGGGTTTCGCCAACGTCCATCAAGGCTTTAGGACCATCTCTAGGGTCTTCAACACCATCAACAGAGTCTTCAACATCTTCAGTAAGGTGGTGGCATCAAGATCCAGCCTTGTAGGTGCAAGGACCTTATCATCTGGGTACAAGGTGCTTCAAGGCACAAACCCATTTTGTAAGGGATTCAAGGCACTGCAGTTGGGACTTGGTGGCATCAATGACGACCTATGGGGCCACTGCAAGTCCATGTTGGCATCAATGACAATTTCATCAACAAACTCCCCCTTTGCCATTGATGACAACAACTCATGCTCCCCCTATGAGCATGCTCCCCTTTTGTCTTCATCTCTCCCTTAGTCTTCATCTCTCCCCCTTTGGTATCAATGGAAAAGAGTGTCCACATACCTATATCTGAAATCATTGTCACTGATCATTGCTCCCCATGTCAATATGCACGATCCTAGGGCCTGTCTGTATGCCTGGAGTAGCCATTCTTTCTTCTTTGAGTTCATCCTCCAGCCTCATGAACTCAAGGTGTGCTAAGGTCTTTGAGAGACCTTACACTTGGCTTGCCATATGGCATCCATACTCCACAATAGAGTGAAGATCCTCTTTCATTCTTGAGTAAACTCTCTAGCACTAGGCCTCCACCTAGTCGATATGGGAGTGAGGTTGATGCTTATCCAACAAGAAAGATAAAGAGGCCAACTACAAGTGGTCCAATGGACAAGATTTTTCAACAAGAGGCACGAGAAGAGGTGGACCTTACCATTGCATTCTTTTTCTACCTCAACTTCATTTCATTCAATGTTGCACGGTCACCATTGTTTATAGAGATGCATTGAAGTCTAATTGAACGAGCTACAAATGGTTATGTGCCTCTTGGTTCAGAGAAGCTTAGAACCACATTGTTAGTTAAGGCAAAGAAGGAGGTGGATGAAATTCTTGAGTTAGTTAGATCAGAATGGCCCTCAGTTGGTGTCAGTATTGTTTCTGATGGATAGACGGATACATCACGCCATCCACTCATCAATTTCATGGTGTCTTCCCCAAATGGACCGATGTTCTTGAAAGTGGTGGATGCTCTTGGGAAATACATGGATGCACAGTATATGGGTGAGTTGTTCATCAAATTAATTGAAGACATAGGTGTTGAGTCTTGTGTACAAATCATCACTAACAATGTACCTATTTGCAAGTCTGTTGGCATGCTTGTGGAAGCTAAATATCCATAGGTATTTAAATTTTCATTTGAGTTGTTAGTTGTAGTATTGTAGAGTCTAGAGTATAGACTCATTTATACTTTCTTTTATTGATCTTACAGGTATTTTGGACACCTTGCACTGTCCATTCTTTGAATTTAGCATTGAAATCTATTGCTTCAAATGTGGCATGGATTGGCAAAGTTATTGAGGATGCACGCTATATCCATAACTTTGTACAAAACCACACCAATTCCCTCACAATCTACAAAGAGTGCACACATCTTTCATTGTTGAAGGTTGCAAATACTCAGTTTGCTTCCTCATTCATCATGCTCAAGAGGTTGAGGGAGGTCAAAATTGCTCTTGGGTCCATGGTTATTTCATAGTTTTGGTCCTTTTGGAGAAAAATGGATTAGATTGCTTCAAAAGAGGTAAAGGACACATTCCTAGATGATGGTTGGTGGGAGAGGGCATATATTACCATTAAGATCATGGACCCGATCATTTCTTTGTTGTGGTTTGCAAACACGGACCAACCCATCCTAGCAGATGTTTATGAGGGGTGGGATTCCATGATTGAGTCCATGAGGAACATTGTTATGGAGAATGAGTGTGTCGAGTATGAGACATCGACAGAAAACTTATGGTCCATCATATAAGATATTCTTATCCCTAGGTCGGATAAGAATTGCACACCTTTGCATTGCTTGGCCCACTCATTGAACCCCAAGTACTACAATCATGACTGGATCAATGGTGAGTCGAGGCCCTCACACAGAGTCCCTTGTTACATGGATGGAGAGATTTCATAGGGTAGGAAGACATCATTTAGACAACTACTTCAGGATAGAGACATGCTTGAGGAGGTGGAGGGATTTGCAGAACTTTCTACTTCCATTGGGAGATTCGTAGGCTATGAGGTGCTTAAAGTCAGGGGTTTTAAGAAACCCTATGTTTGGTGGGAAACTCATGGGGGATCATGACCCCTTCTACAGAAGATAGCCTTGAGGGTCATCTCTCAAGTTGCTTCATTCTCTTGTTGTGAGAGCAATTAGAGCACATATGGGAACTTGTACAGTTTGAAGAAGAGCAGGCTTGAGTAGTCCAGGGCAGAGTCGATGGTGTATGTGCACTCCAATCTTCGTCTAATTTACAGGAAGAGGGAGGAGTGGGTGAAGGGTACGACAAATATCTGGGATGTCTTTTTTAATGATATGGGTTTGGATAACACTACTGAGTTGGCATTATCCAACATGGATCTTAATGATCCAGTGCTAGACCCAGTCACTTTTGATGATGGTGATCCTATGGAGGGGTAATCCTCCACGCCAGCATATGCAGATTGTTAGATGGGCAGAGAGGAGGAGGAGGAGGAGGAGGAGGGAAGTGAATCTGATGAGTTTGTTGATTAAGGCATGGAGGAGGACTATTGACAAATGAGATTCTTCTATCTTGATCTCATCTATGATCTACCCCTTATTGTACTTACTATTTACTACTACTAGTTGCCATTGGCATTCCAACATCCATGTAATACATTTTTATTTTGATGGCTTAATGAGAAATATGGTTTCCAGATCTTGAGCTATATGAATATCCTATCATATTTGTGTTTCATTGTGATTTGTGAATGACAAAATGTGTATCACTGTATTGTGTATTGATTTCTATTAGTAATTTGACAATTTCTATTGAATATTTGTAAATGTTATGGTTTCTAAAACAAAATGGATCTATATGTCTATATTTTTAATATATATATATGTGTGTGTGTGTGTGTGTGTGTGTCCTCTATGTCTTGATTCCAGGTGTCATCGTGTATGTATTGGACACACGTATTTTTGTGTCCTTTGTGTCTCGTGTCCTCGTGTCAAGTGACTTAAGCTATAACTGATAAAACAAATTTGGAAATACAACCATATTGGATAATGAAATGAAATCGAGGCTACCGAGAAGGAAAATTGTGGATGGGGTGGCCCTTTATCATTTAATTTTATTTTTTGGTAAAAAACAATCAAAGGTAACGTGGGGACGCCATTTTTATGAGGGAAACATTTCCCTTTTGAGTTTCCTTCAAATAGGGACGTGGGGGGACGTTTCCTATAGAGTTTCCAAGTTTTTGAGACGTGCGTGGGTGTGGAAACATGTTTCCTACCCTTGGGGACGTGTACCTGTGTAACATTGGTAATTACATGGTGAAAAACAACAAAACACTCGAGTTGTATAAGTGAAGCAAATCCATTCGCTATGAAATCCAGTTGTAGAATGAAGTTGGACAATTTTGGTAGCTCCATTATGTAGCATTGAAAATGGAAGGCGTACGTCTTCTGTTATTATATTTTGGGTAAGAAAAAACTTTCAACTTGTATCAATCCATAAATATAGTACATACTGGAAGCAAGGTGCATTTTCCCTATGATCAAACTTTTAGAAAGGCAGAAAGATATATTCCTCATAGTTACCAGAATCAGAATCGACAATAAATCGACGATGCAAAAGAGCGAAGAGTTTGATTCAAATTGGGAAAAAAACGGCAAATACAAAAAATTAAATGCATACATATTTTGAATTAAAAAAAAATACATTTTTCATAGATATTCAAATAGCCATGTCCATATACTGCAAGTTATCAATAGATGTCCAAAATATATCAATTCTCATCCATAGAAGTCTGCCAATTCTCATCCATAAAATTCTGGCAGCTAGTTGAGTTTCAAACATTAGTTAACTCTTGCCCATGATCGTCACCCCTTAACGTGTGAGTTTTGCGAGTTTTGATGCCCCTTAACACATGAATCCAGTCCTGCCCAGGATGCTTCTCCTTCACACTGTTTAAACTTCAAGGTTTCAAACTTTGTCGTTGTCGGCTACACCTTCACACTGTTCACAGTCATGACTCACAACATTGTTTACAGTCACAACTGAGTAATGAGTTAGCTCCTGAACAGGTAGGTAGCCACAACCCACTTCGAAGATGATGGTCACTACTCCTTTGCACAAGCTAGAAGAAAATACAAGACGCATATGAATACACCCACAACAAACAAAGAAATGAGAAAACACAATTGAAATCAGGTTTTTATCAATTTTTTGGCACGCAAACCAAAAAATCATGATTGAAACTCAGGAAAAAGTTTAAATCAAAAGTCAAAATCGCGTTGACCGGGTCAAAATTAGTAAACCCGAGTAAAAGTCAGTCCAATTTAAATTGGTTCGTTTAGGACCCGTTCTAGATTTAAATCGGGAAATCGTGATTTAAAGCGTGATTCCGGTAACATGGATATTCCTTATGGATAGAGTACCTAACACATGCACCTATTGTATCATATAGAAAATAAAATATAACTTAGGTTATTTAGAAATAAGTTATAACATTAGAGATTGCTTATGTGAGAGTATTTGATCAGCATGATTTGAATTACATATTCCCTATGATATCAGCTGCATTCTAGGGGATATTGTTGTTGGGGTGTAGGAGATTCCTCCTCAATGTATGTAGGAAGTTGATCTGTCCATGAGTCTTCAATTATTATGTTCAAGACACTAAGAATGTTCCTCTTAAACAATTAATCATTCTGCCATTAATAATTTGTATCCAAGCACTCACTACGGAGAACATTTGGTTCAATGTACTTACTTTATGCACAAAGTTGATTTGTCTTTGAGCCTGAAGCTTATCTTTTATTGACAAAAGTCTCCAATTTTTTAACAACATCAAGAATGTGTTCATTAGATACTCAGCTCTAGAGCGCCTTTCAAGTGTGCTTGGGTTCTGTTACGGCTTGATTTAGCACTTAAGTGAGGAAGCCCTAACTCACTAGTTCTATCAAGGGCAACTTTGGAACGAAGCATCACTACCACCATAGTGTTAATTTCCCACTTTTTGGTCATCTCTCAAAGGCCAAATGAGGCTTCCCTACAGGTTGGATTGGATCCGATTTAGGTAGAACTAAGGGAATTGGGTCAACTTGATTGTGGTATGTATACTGAGTTACATTGTTGATTTTCCAAAATAAACAATTAACTATTCAAAATGTGCATTATTCAATATATACAATACTTAGAAACTTCTTTCATGAAACATTATAAATCATCAACATGATACATTGATTGATCTATGAAAAAGAAGCAAACTCGTGAGAGAAATTAAAATCCAGAAATTGTTTATAACTTAGTTAATGATTGTGTGATTTAAGAGTTATAGTCAATCATTCAACAATGAGACTTTTCAGAATTATTGCAGGAGTTACTTAGTCAATGTAACATAGATAATTTATCTGCCATCAACCAAGCAAACTTCAAATGCTTCTATTGTATTGCACCATCAATTATAATTGCAGAATGCAGAAAATTTTAGAGCTAACATTTTTTACCACTCAAGTCAAACCCACAAATTATTTCAGAATTTTTAGTTCACTATTTAATCAATGTGTCAAGAGTCTATGCACTAAATCAACATTATCCAAACATGAAATATCAATTGATCTTGCTATTCAATTAATAGGACAAAAAAACCAGAAAATTTCGAGCACTTCAAAATTACACCTAAATTAATGATTTAATGTGTTCAAGGCCTTTAAGACAGTGAGCAATTTCTAGAATTGTAGTTGTTGTCCTAGAACATTCCCAGCCACCTAAACATCAAGAAAATTTTAGAATTTTCAGATTTCTACCCAGAAATTTGTTGCTCCAAGTGTGCAACCAAGTGTGAGGTTTTGGTCCTTTGTTTGAGCACCTTCCTCAAATTTCCATCAAAAGATGGAACACCTGTCACAAATGGCCAAACAATCCATCAAATGGGTGCAAAGGAGGGGACAACCCCATCAAACTGTTGAAAAACACTTTATGACCTAAATTCACTTTATAAAGTGAAAGTCACTTTAATGAAGTACAACTCACTTTAAAAGCATAAAGTCACATCAAATTTTATTTTAATAAATACACTTTGGTAAAGTCACCTAATGACATTTAATGAGATCCCATCACCTCGGACTCCTGCACCTAGGCACTTGATGCATGAGTGCTATTAGTTTTTCTCAATTGCTTAGATGATATTCTTAAACAATTCACAATAGTATCATCACTGAAAGATCAACAAACACAACAACACAATGGGCACATAGATTTTTCTCAGGGAAACCACAAGGGAGAAAACCCTGCAAAACTTCCTCAATATAGACCTCAACCAAGACAGTGTAAAAAACCCAAGAAAACTCCTCCTCTCTCCAGAGCACTTCTTGTTCTCTCTCTAGTGAACTTGCTTGAGTAAAGTGTGTTGCAAATGGAGGCACCTCACTATTTATATTTGACACTTGACTTGACTGAAAGCCTAACTCGGACGACTTGTCTAGTAAGACACCAAAACAACATTTATTATAATGACTCATGGGTATTATTGACCCGACTTACATTCATAGGTTTACATTGATTCTTTCAATGACTCTTACATGAACAATTACATTAATGACATCTCCTGAAGGAGGAATAACAATATTACAAATAGAATAACTTTTGAAGTTACATTATTTCAACACTCCCTCTTAACTAGGAAGGTATTCTACAAATAACATCATCATCATCAACAATTGTACAACTGACTGGTGAATCTCTATATGTCATATGAAGTTTTGGAACAACATTATATATCTTCATCATCAAGGAACATCATCATCATAAAGCATCGTCATGGAACATCATCACCACAAAACACCATCACCATCATGAGATATCATCATCAACATCATTGATCCAACCAGTAGTTTACAGGTTGTCAAGCTTCGACAAAGTTAGCACTTCGACTGCTTCGACTACCCTGACTGCTTCGACAGGCTCGCCTCGACAGGTCCGCCTCAACATGTTTACTTCGACAGGTTTGCCTCAACAAGTCCACCTCGACATACATCATACCAACATGTTTTGTCTACAATGGTTGAACTTCTGAACCATTGTAACTTCTTTATAACTGAACATAACAGGTAGTCACCCAAGCGTATTAGCATCCTATACAAGCATGTACACTAATGTAATATACAGATTCTGATTCCTCCATCTTTCATGGAGAAGAAGTAATAAATTGGTTTGAATTCTTACATATTGTCTGTTTGCATTTTTTTGTCAACCTAGTTTATTTCCTGCTTTGTTTGTTCTTTTTATATGCTTCTACCATAACAGTACTCGACTCATTCAGTCGACTGTTGTCCCCAACGTGCACCTGGGCACGACCTGGATCAATCATCATGAGTATGTGAATACTGGGACAACATCACCTGTAACATCATCAATATGTAGATATTGGGACAACACATCATTAGCATGTTAGTGCTAAAACAACATCGTCAACAAGTAAATGCTAGATCATCATCTGCATCGTCAAGATGGAGATGTTGGAACAACATCATCATCATCAACATAGAGTGTTGAGACAACATCATCAGCAGCAGCATAGAAATGTTGGAGCAACATCATCAGTATAGAAATATTGGAGCAACATCATCATCAACAACATAGAAATGTTAGCCCGCACGGGTGTGGCTCATTGGCAGTTCCGTTGTAATGAAGTTGTTTGTAAATTGGTCGTCACGAGATCAATCCCACCCAGATTTAACCGTGTCCCATGTCTTGTGGCGGGTGTGGGGCACCTAGGTTTATAGTGGTAGCGGGAATGGATCCCTATACCCCGTGTCACGTAAGTACTAGCTCGGCCCCAGTTGCCGATTCCCCTAGTAAAAAAAAAAAAAAACAACATCGAAATGTTGTCATCAACACAAAGCACTAGGACCACATCATCATGTCCTTAGGACATCTGAAGCAGCATCTCGGTGGGTACTTTGATAGTTCCATCGACCGTTTGTTTGACTTAGTAACCCTTTCGGGCCAAACACGTTTAGCCAAACAAATGGATTTACGTGGGGACCAAACAAGCCTTGTTTGGCTTACTAACCCTTTCTGGCCAAACAAGCCTAGCTAGACATACTAATCCCTCTAGGATCAAACATGCCTTGTCTGGATTACTAACCCTTTTGGGACAGACAAGCCTAGCCAGACATACTATACCTAAAATGAGCTACCAGACTATTGCAACAAGAAACCTACCACATCATAATCATCATCATCATTGTCACTCCTTGTTTCGAGGGGGGTCCTTTCAGACTACACCAAGATTGTCTCGAAAGTATTCAAGCTTTACACGAGACAGAGGCATAGTCAATACATCAGCAACTTGTTCTTTTGTAGGAACATACTTGAGCTTTATATCTCTCTTCTGCACCATATCACAAATGTAGTGATATCTAATTTCGATATGTTTCGACTTATCATTAAACAACGGGTTTTCTGTCATCTTAATACAACTCTGATTATCACAATGGATATCAGTCACATCTATCTCTGCATCAAACAATCTTGCCAACATCTTGCGAAGCCACACTGCTTCACTACAGGATGAACACGTTGCAATGTGTTCATCCTTTGCCGTACCGAGGGAAACACTGGACTAATTTCTATTGAACCATGAGATCATGCCTGATCCCAAACTAAAAAACATCCTGAATTGCTCTTTTTGTCTTCATCCCTTCCTGCCCAATCTAAGTCTGCAAACCCATGCAATCTAATCTCACCATTTGATGCATATCTGAGACCATAATCCAACGTACCCTTCAAGTACCTCATCACATGTTTTGTTGCCACTAGGTGAACTTGTCTAGGCTCCACCATATACTGACTCAAGGTGTTTACAACAAAACATATATTTGGTCTCGTATTGGTCAAATACATTGATGAACCAATAATCTTCTTGCATAAGGTAACATCTACTATCTATGAAGAATCAACTTTCAAAAGCTTCAAGTTTGTTGTCATTGGAGTAGAAATGGCCTTACAATCCATCATCCCAAATTTCCCTTAGGATCTCAACTGTGTATTTTCCTTATTTTAGGAAAATCTTGTTTGGATGCTACCATACTTCAAGACCTAAAAAATAGTGCATCATACCAAGGTCTTTCATCTAAAATTCTGCAGCGAGCTTCTTCTTGCATTCGTTGATGGGCTTATCCTCCCTTGTCAAAAATAGATCATCCACATATAGTAATAATATCATAAGTCCATCATCCTCAACCTTATAGTAAAGGTTGGAATATGTTTTACTCTTGGTAAAGCCCAAACTCATCAGGAAGCCATGAATTCTTCAATACTATGTTATGGGAACTTGCTTTAACCCATACAATGCCTTCTTTAGTCTACATACATGAGTCTCCTGAGCATCTGTCTCAAAGCCTTGCAGTTGCTTTCTTCTTCTATCACACCATTTAGGAAGGTTGTCTTTACAACCATTTGATGTAACTTCCACTTCATCTTGGATGCCAAGGCAAGGATGGTTTTGATTGAGGTGTATCTTGCAACTGGTGCAAAGGTCTCCTCATAGTCGATTCCTTTCTTTTGAGAGAATCCGCAAGATACGAATCTTTCCTTGTACTTTTCTATACTGCCATATGCTGAATGCTTTGTTTTGTAGATCCATTTTGAGGATACTATTGACTTGTCCTTTGGTCTTGGTATTACATCCCATACATCATTCTTTATAATGGTTTGGTATTCCTTGACGATGACATCTACCCATTCCTTCTGCTTTGATGCTTCTTCAAAGCATGTAGGTTCTTCGTCAACGAGATTATACATCAAAACCACATAATTGGAGTATGGATTTGGCTTCTTACGTTCTCTGAGGGTTCCTTCTGGAGCACCATATCTTTCTTCATCTTCAATTATCTCACGTGCCCAAGCAAGCCTTCTTTTGTGTGAGATCATATCACTAGGTAACTACTCAGGTCTCTGAGGTTTTGTCATGTCATGATCCTTAGGCATTTGTTCTTCCTCATCATCTCTGGCTGGTTTGGAGATTTCTGCAACTCCAGGAGCTTCATTCTCCTCTTGATCTTCTTGAGTTTTACTTGACTTTCTAAAAGTTGTATCTTCGTCAAATGTGACATCTTTGTTGAGTTCAATTTGATGGTATCCTAAGATATAGATTCGGTAAGCCTTTAATTGCTCACTATATCCCACAAACATTCCCTTCTTTCATGAAGGGTCCAACTTTGATCTCTTCTCCTTGGGAATGTGTATGTATATCGGACAACCAAATATCTTCAAGTGGTTGACTTCATGCTTTTTTTCCGGTAAACATTTCTTCTGGAGTCTTATCCCCAAGAGCACTGTGAGAGATTCTATTTTGTACATAGACTGTTGTTCTTGTTACTTCATCCCATAGTTGCATAGGTAGATCTTGATCATGGATTATGGCTTTTAATGCTTCCATGATAGATCTATTCTTCTTTTCAGCCACACCATTATGTTGAGGATTGTCGGGGATGGTGAGCTCCCTCTTAATCCCAACTTCTTTGTAGTAATAATTGAATTCACCTGATGTGAACTCACCTCCATTATCTGATCTTAAGGTCTTGACCCTCTTTTTAGAGATGTTTTCCACAAGAGCCTTAAACTCCTTGAACTTTTCAGATACTTCATCTTTCTTCTTCAAAATATAAATCCAAGTCTTGTGGGAGTAATCATTAATAGATGAAGCATAGTAAACATACCCACTTAGTGAAGTAGATTGCATTGGTCCGCACACATCTGAGTGAACAATATCTAAGATCCCTTTTTCTTTACTGTCACTGCTTGGAAAAGGGTTCTTTGTGTCCTTTCCTTTTGCACATTCTTTGCACACTCCTCATGGTCTACCTGGACATCTGGTAAACCTGTCACCACATTGCTCACAATTGGCAATGCTTTGTAATGCATATGAGCAAGTCTTGTGTGCCACAATTCACATGGGCTTACGGTGCTAGCCATCAAGGTTGAATTTGCATGTCCCTTTAATTTGTAGAGTCCCCCTTCAACTCCAATCACCACTGCATCATTTATAGTTTCCCTTTTGACCACATGAGGACTTCACCATCTACGAAAGCAAATTTAAAACCTTTCTTATCTAAAGCTAAGATAGAAATGAGATTATTCTTTAAACCTGGGACATATCAAATGTTCTTCATCTTCATGGACCTTTCGGAGTCCAACTTGTAAGAGGATTCTCCCATACCTTTGATGGGTTATTGGTAATCATCTCCAAGCTTTACTTTGTGTGGGGACTCCTTCTACACGAGACATGAGAGAGAATCTTTGTAGCCTGTCATATGCTTGGAGGCACCACTATCTATTAGCCAAGTATCACTTCCATGTGAAATCGAACCTGTGAGGGCTGAAATCAAAACATATTCTTCACAAGAATCTTCATCTTCTCTAGTCCTCTTCTCATTCTCTTTATCATCATCTTCAACTACAGGGGCATGGGACCTTTTGTTCCTCTTCTTGAACTACTCTTCCTTTAGGGGATAGTTTCTGGAGATGTGTCCCATCTTGTGCAAGTGAAACATTCAAAAGATGAGAAGTCCCTCTTGGCCTTTTTATTCTTTTGAAACCTTTGTTCTTGTGGGAGGATGGTCATGACTCTTCCTCTTATTCTTTCCTTTAGTATGGGTTTCCAAAGCTTGATCTTCATTGTCATTCAACTTCTCTTCTTTGATTGCTATTGTTTCTTCCTCTTGAACGCATTCTTCCCATACCTTTCGAAACTTGGTCAGCTTTCTTCTAGAACATATTCCTCGAATGAAATATTCCAATTCCCTTAGGAGTCCATTCAAGGTGGTCATTACAACTTGTGCTTCTTCCACCATGTCACCAATAGCTTTGAATTGCTCCTTGATTTGGGATACCCTTGTGTGACTTTTGAATCTTCACATTCTTGAGTTGATTTCTCAAGGTCGTCTTTCTATTGATACGTCTTCCTTCAAATAGGTTGGACAATGCTTCGAACATTTCCTTTGGTGTTCTCCTTGAAGATGCTTGAGGGATCAAGTGATATTTGATGGAGTCAGTTATGATCCTCTTAGCTTTGATCAGATATTTCTTGTACTTTGTCTCGGCCTCGTTTTCTACACATTTTGCAACTTCCTCCTTTATGAAGCCTTCTGGATCATTCTCTTTCAGGATGAGCATGATCCTATGCTTTGAATTTCTCAGCACCCTCAAGTTTCTCATCTAGCTTGGTATTGTTCGTCATCTTTGAATAAAATGAGAACCTCAAATGGAAATAGAAGAATTGAATACTTACTTGGAAAAACTTCTTCAAACTGACCTAGGGTTCGACAGGTAAACCCTAAATTTTCAATTTTGAGATCTTGAAAATATGAAAGGAGGAATAGATGCACCTTACTAAGGCGAGTTGAGAGAAGGTCTTCATTTTTAGACCCTATGGACTGGTCTTCAAAATATCAGATTCCCTAGTTTCTTCCGGTAGTAGTGTCAGGACCAAAAACTAAAATTCTCAGAATTGAGTTATGTTTTCACATAAAGATGTGCCCTCCTAGGGCGTGTTGAGTGAGCCCTCTTTTCTAGTTTATTTGTCGAGGGATTTGTTCGGAATATCAAACCCTAGTTGCACAATGTCTTCTTTCAAGGTGGCTTTGAAACCATGTTAGTTTTTCTCAATTGCTTAGATGATATTCTTAAACAATTCACAATAGTAGGATTGTTAAAAGACCAACAAGCACAACAACACAATGAACACATATAATTTTATCGGGGAAACCATAAGGGATAAAACCTTGCAAAATTTCCTCGATATAGAACTCAACCAAGACAATGTAAAAATCCCATGACAACTTCTATCTCCAGCGCACTTCTTCTCTCTCTAGTGAACTTGCTTGAGTGAAATGTGTTGCAAATGAAGGAGGCACCTCACTATTTATATTTGACACTTGACTTGACCTAAAACCTAACAAGGTCGACTTGTCTGGGACCATGATATAAACCCAGATCTGCCCTGGGTAGACTCAATCTTGTGTTGAGTAGGCATCTGGTCTGGGACCATGATGTAGACCAGTTTGGGACTGGTAGACTCAACTTAGTTATGAATAGCCATTCTCTGGGAGAATGAAGACACTATAAGCCCTAGACTGGGTTTGGGCATGTGTGTGGCACTTTGACCCTTGATCTATGGGCTTGGTGTGCCTCTCCAAGGATTAGCTACCGTTGGTTAAGTTACCCTACTACCAGATCTTGGTGTCACACAGTGTGTGAGATAAAAGCATTAACAACTCTCTTGGTTTATGATGATGTACTTTTGAAATAAAAAAGTACTACAGGTAATGACCACAGGGGCACTTGGTAAAAGGTCAAAGAAAAATAAATAAAAGTACCTTTTTGGTAAAAGTGAAAGTGAAATTAGGAAAATAATAAAAATATTATTATTTTTATCTTTCCTAATCTTGTCCATCTGAAAGGACCACAGGTGGAAAACAAAATTAACTTCTTATAAAAGTCAAAGGAAAAAATAAAAGTACCTTTTTGGTAAAAGTGAAAGTGAAATTAGGAAAATAATAAAAATACTATTATTTTTATTTTTCCTAATCTTGTCCACTTACAGGTGAATAAAGGCTATAAAAGAAGATCAAACCTTCTCATTTTTTACACACACACTTTTGCTCTCATAGGTGAAGAAGACTATCTTATGTTCAAATTCTCAGCTAGGATTTTATCAGCAAAGTCTGTCTTTAGCATTTTTGCACAGCTATCTTCAGCATTCTCTTTTTTGGGCAGTTTTCAGCAGTTGGATATTTTGGGCAGTTTTCAACAGTCTGATATTTTTAGGCAGTTTTTCAATAGTCTAATATTTTTAGGTAGTTTTTAGTAGTATGATATTTTTGGGCAGTTTTCAGACAGTCTGATATTTTCGGGTAGTTTTCAGTAAGCTGATATTTTTGGGCAGTTTTCAATAGTCTGATATTTTTGGGCAATTTTCAAACAGTCTGATATTTCCGGGCAGTTTTCAGCAGTTTGATATTTTCAAGCAGTTTTCAGCAGTCTGATATTTTCGGGCAGGATAGAGAAAATCTCAGTTTTTCTGAGAAAGCCCTAAATTGGTAATTTTTTGTAATCTGGAAATTGTGGGTAAAATTATCAGTCTAATTTTTATTGATGAATTTTGCAGTTACTGTGGTCAAAATCCAGATCTGGATTTGAGGAACTTTTGAAGAATTTCTTAAGCCATCTCATTTACGAGATGAGCTATTAATGCTTTTGGGGTTTTTGTCCTTTGAAGGTTTCCCCAGTGAAAAATATTGTGTCCATGTGTGCTGATGTGATGAATGTGTTTTTACTGCATTGCTGATCTATTTATGTTTATCTGCAAATTTTTAAAGTTTATGCTAATGCTGAAAATTTCAACAAGACGATCCCAAGAAGGCATATTTTCCATGGAGACAATGGCCTCCATAAATACATCCCATGGCTTGGCCACGCCATTCAAGGTTGTATGCACTAGCACACCACCAGGAATCACCACCCCAATTGTTGCAAGTTGGTCCCTCACTTGAGTGATCTTAGTAAGGTAAGATGTCACACCCTCATCTTTGGCCATCTTGATATTCTTCAGCTTCTCCATCAAAACCATCTTTCGGTTCTCATTTGAGCTCTTGTACAAATTGGTTAAGGCCTTCCACATCTGATATGCACGAGTCTTTGTGGTCAAATGTGCGATCACACGATCCTTTATTGCATCAAGGATTATCCTTCTAGCTTTGATGTCTTTTTTGTTAAAAGCGACAAGTGCTACTACATAAATGTTTGGAGGTACTTTTTGTGTTATTCACCAACTCATCCCACAACTCATTCTCTTGCAAAATGAGCACTATCTTAGCCTTCTACGGAACAAAGTTCCTTGCCGCATCCAATCTGTCTTCTATCCTCAAGGTGGTAGCCATTTCTCTGAGAGTGTGAAGTTCAAGGTCTTCCTACGCTCTACCAAAAACAAAGCAATCCCTGCCCACCTGTGTAAAAACTCACTTCTCAATTGTCACACCCAGCAATTATCTTGCACATACAGTTTCACTGAAACAACACTTCTCATGCAAATCACTTGTGCTCTCTATTGCTCCAACAATCCACTGAATATTAGAGCTCTAGATCTGATACCATGTTGAAAAACAAGA
This sequence comes from Pseudotsuga menziesii, assembly GCA_001517045.1. Classification (NCBI taxonomy): domain Eukaryota; kingdom Viridiplantae; phylum Streptophyta; class Pinopsida; order Pinales; family Pinaceae; genus Pseudotsuga; species Pseudotsuga menziesii. The sequence continues at coordinate 284,247 of LPNX011112038.1, forward strand.
AAATTCTAGCCATTGTTTAAACACAATCATATAGAATTTTTGTCAAACATTTCATGAAACATTGATATTAGCTAATGACAATAAGCCAACCACATTATACTTCACCCAAGCATAAATAAACTTATTTTGGGACTGATATATTGCTCATAAATGCATTTTGCAGTGGTAAAAATCAAATATACAACAGACTGTACTTATAATTAACACAGGGTATTTTGGTCAAATTTGACCTTGGAAAAAGTTAAAAACCCCACACCTTTGGGAAAACAAGTACAAGAGAGATATTTTTATTGAGTTTCTCATGGAAATTTCAAAGATTACAACTAGTTGTAACAACCACAATTTATGATTGTCCTAAGCCTTCAAACCATGCCACAACATTTAGAAATTTGTGCCAACTTGAATATACGGATTATCAGCAAGTACAGTTGTATGGAATACTATAGTCGCCTCAAACATTGTGCCAAATAAAGAAATAAAGTGTAGACAAGATGGATTTACCTCAGCAATTAATGACCTCGATTTTTGTGCATATGACTCATCCTTGAAATCTGTGCCTCCAACTTTGTTGTATGATCTGTCACTATCAGTAATACGACCAATTTGTTCCAGTAGTACAGCCTGTCAAAAGCTCATTTGTACAATCTCTCTTTGTTTCTACAGTCTTTCCTTGGAAGTCATGGCATCCCAAATCTCTTGGGAAGTGTGCCCTTTCTCAAACAATAAGTCTAGAAATGTGTGCCATATCTACGTCGTCTTCCAACTCGAAATGTGTGCTAACTAGTCACCTCTTCCATACTTCTCCTCTTCTCCATTTCTTCTCGGCTCAATCTCTCTGTTGGAACTCATGCCATCCAAAAGACCATTCTCTGTTCTTTCAAATATGTGCCTCTTATTTTCCTCCCTTTGGAATATGTGAAATGAAGTCAATCTTTTTTCTATTTTCCCATTAGGGTAACTCTCATGACCTTTCGAATTCCACGGTTGAGATTAGATCTTGGGCTCAAGGTCTAAACCTAGGATTTAATCTCATGTTTACTTAAATTCCTAAGTGATCAATATATTAAATCTTTTCTTTTTGAGAAGTCATGTTTCCCTAAGTATTATAAAAGTACATTTTATGAACTTAATTCACTTTATAAAGTGAAAGTCACTTTAATATAGTACAACTCACTCTAAAAACACAAAGTCAAATAAAAATGTACTTTAATAAATTCACTTTAGTAAAGTCACCTTATGACATTTGATGAGACCCCATCACCTAGTACTTTTGCACTTAGGCACCTGATGCAGGAGTACCTCCGAGCTACAAAATGCTAACACAAACATGTCAAAACAACCCTCTAGTAAACTCCATGTGTCATCTCAAGTGCCCTGTTGCTGCTCTTGGCCGGCGTGCGTTTGTCAAAGCCCAAAATTAGGCACACCGGCCCAATGGCAACTGCGAAAAGAGCAAGCACTATCACCATGCTTCTTTCTTCGTTGCTTCAGGTTGGCTCTTCTCCAACTCAAGGGGGACGTCCCTGGTGTTAAAATCGTTAAGGCATGAAACAGTTGTAGACACGGTGATTGGAAGAGGCTGCCTTAGCGAAATGGTTGTAGCATAGGAGTATTTCAATGGTTGACAGAGAGAGGGAAGGATCAAACCCCACTAATGGACCAGTGCAGGTATACCTAAAGGGAGAAATGGAGTCAAGGGATAACCCATGAGGGCCCTGTGTCAGAGGGGCAACTACTAGATCTTCTTATTTCTATAAGTAGCGGATGCGCTATGCAGACAAAGGAGATGCTACACAATCAAACTTGATAAAATGTAAGCATCAAATCCGTGCATGCATGCTCACAAAGGGGAAAAGAAAGAAGTTATTAGGATTTTCACCTTCCAATAGGATGGGAGCATCTGATTATGGTTCTCGACGCAGACATGGAGAGGAAAGCTATCCAGCAACTAACGCTCAATAGCACAGGTTACTCGACTGAACAAACATAAAAACCCAAGAAGATATTTTTCTATTAAATCTAGGGAAAATTCCTCCCAATTTTTTCCATCATTACAATGAAAGAGCCATGCTCTTTATAGGACAAAGGCTCTCTCACTTTTATTTAAAAAGTAAAATAAAATAAAATAATAATGAATGAGAAAATACAAGGTGAATCAAGATCCACCTTTCTCTCCCATTGAAAACATGGTCCCACCATTTATTAAAAATAGCTCCTACTTAGCACTATAAGCTTCATATTTCCACATCACCAAACAAAACACCAAACAGGAAGATAGCCCCTTAACTAGTTGTTTTATCCTCTTAAAAGGTGGACAAAATCATGGAACTAGAAGCTCCATGATGTATTTTTAAACCAAGATGCCAATGAAAACACACGATCAACCATCTATCAAGTGATACGTGGATTCTTCGGTAGCTCAACCAATTGCGTCACAATTCAACGTGGCAACAAACAAATACCACCGACCTGTGAAATGTTCCAAAGAGCTCCACGGAATCATAAGTCTTACCCCGAGCGGCTACTTGCAACATATATGAAATGGGGCAATCGAATCAATTTTGAGTTGGCACCTCCAGGTGGGATGGATTTCGCAAGTTGTGACGCTCCCCAAACAGAAAGTAATCATCCCTTTATCACTCCAGGAAACTCCTCTAGGTTGCAGCTTGAGGATACCTAGTAACTTACAATGTTTTTGGGGTTTTTTCTAAATTGGATCAAGTCAAGTGACCTATATGACCTTCCACTCTCAAGTCATGCATGAAACTCAATCAGGTACAAGGCTTTTAGTTACCACTGTTCAGAGGTTGACAATATGGTGCAGGGATGGAGAACTCATCATGTTGACAAATTCATACATAAAACAGATACATATAAATGGCTAAATCATGATAAAGAAAGCACTTATAATGCAAATCACATCAACATGCCAATAGGGTGACAACTATCAGATATTAATTAACTTGAATATAACCTAAATAACACATTCAAGCATAAGCACAGAAAAGACAGAAATGGAAGCTGAACAAATGATAACAAAAGAGATTATATTAGGTCATGAGCAAAATGAGAAGCTTGACAATATCAATGGTCTACAAGTCCCCGAAGTCGAACCCTTTCAATAAAATAAGTCTTAGGATTTATAACCTTTACAAAAATACTCAGATCCTGAAAACTTGGATCTGATTTAACAAAAATAAACAAAATAATTGTTTTTTGCAAAATTACGTTAAAAAACCCTAATTAACTACTAGTCTAACTAACTGTAGAATTAGTTCACTGTATGAACCTTCAGATAACTAAGGTAACTATTGGAAATCACTACCACTGGCCCTCTGCTGGTTAAGTAATTGTTTCATTTTGATAGCTAAGTGTTGGTGGCCTTTTCTCCCTTTATGCCATAGCACACCTTCCATGATTTTTTCTTCAGCGTCCTTCGTCTTTAGACTTTATCCCTGAGCCATCCATGTTCGCCCAAAACTGGTCCTGCGTGTCAAAACTTAATATTATGCCTCTGTCTGCTTTCGGTGGTTAAGAGGCCAAAATATCAGAACTGTTAGCTGCCGAAAGCGAGGCTTTCAGTGGCTAATGAATTGCATCAGTGTCCGCCTAAGCCACCACCGAAAGCCCTATTCTTAAAAAATTATTGGGCCATCTCCAAAACTGTTATGTCAAGTTTTTCTGCTCAGCTTTCTTCTTCAGCAGGCTCTGTATTAGGAGGGTTAACAGCAGCCTGACTAGCTTCTGGAGGCCGAAGGCTAACTGCAACTTCAGCTAGGGTTTCTAATGTGAGGTGGTTGCTAGGGTTTAGCTTGGCCTCCTTCATCTGCAGTTTCTAAAGACTGATCATCCTATACAATCTTGTGTTGTCTTTTAGGTACCTTGTATTCAGTCGATTTAAGAAAATATACTTTTCTCTCTGCTCTAGGTAAGATTTATGTAGCAACTTGTTCCTACTGGTCAATGTAGCATTATTCCTCTTTACCTCTGACCAAAGCTTCCATCTCATATACTTGCTTCAGCAACTGATTTATCTTTTGAGTCTTGGGCTTGTTAGAGGAAGCCTTCTCTGATGGTTCATCTTGCTCCTTAGGTGTAGGTGATGGTAGTTCTTTAATCACTGCTACAATCTGCAAAGCTAGGTTTGCACCTTATTCTTGTTCCTCTTCTGAATCTGAGTAGGGCAGGTTCAAAATGTTCTCACTATGTGTTGCAATTTCCTGACCCTTCTCACTGAAATCCAAGTTTCTTTTGACCTTCTTGGCTTTGGAAGAGGAGGGAGGATGTTTTGCTACTGCTGGGGATATAGCCCTTCTCTTCCTTTTCCCACTTCTTGGTGTGCTGGACTTTTTAGCTGGAGATTTCCCCTTTTCTTCTGGTTGAAGGCCTGTTTCAAATCCATTCCAAAATAAGAAATAAGGCCATGCCATATTCCTCCTCTTTAGCAACTCTTGCATCAATAGTTGGATAAGGCCATGGTGAGATAGTCTGCCAGCAATCTTGGTTAGCTGAGCCTTCACCTGATGTGCCATTTTTCCCAAACTCCTGTGTAAGTAAAAGGGCAAATTTAGTGGGCTTTTACCTGTGAAGTGGTTCATTAATTTAAAATGGTAGATCATGGCTCTGTTATATCTTCCTTCACATGTTATGTAGACCATTATGGCCTTCAGCAATTGCTGCCACCTCGCTTCTAACCAGGAGGATGGCACACTCTTCCACACCACTCCTCTATGCTCAAGGTTTAGGTAAGATTTGAACTCTACATCTTTTGGTATGGTGGTTTTGAACCACTTTTCTCCTATGCCAGGGAGTTCAGTCACTTCAATAATTAGGGTTTCATCTATGTGGAATTCCTCTTTGCCTATGACTACCTTGGAGCCATCAAATGAGAGAGCAAATGCCTTAGAGACCTGCTGATGTGAACCTTGTATCTTCTCACAAAACCTATAGCAGCTAGCATCCTGGAAAAGTTTACAGACCTCTAGATGTGCTTCCAAATAACTGATATCTCCCAACTCCTTCCTGAGAGCAGGTCCTCCCTTCTTCATCTTGCTGAATGCCACTCCTGGGTACCTGCAAAAATAAGTTTAAGTTCTGTATGACAGTGTTTTGGCAGGCTGCTTCTCAAAGATGGCTTTCTGGTGGAGAGAAATGCTCAATTCGAGGGTGGGGTGTACTGGAGATTTGGCACTGATTATGAGGGCTTTATCCTTCATGATTGAGACCGAGGTCAGAGGGTGATGTCTTCAATTGATCTTTTCGAGACCCCTTGCCCAGCAATGATGTCAAAATCAGCCTAGATACTCATTGGGCTTTTCTGCAGCTCTGTGGACAGGTGGAGGGAGAAGGAGGGTTTCATCACATCAGTCATCATCAGTTTCAAATAACAACCTTATTGCTCATTCCCTCACGCAGTTACACAACCTCATGTCCTTTCGGTGGTTTATCACGCCCTTTACTGATCGTTATCTTGCTGACGAGGTTTGATTTGACCGATTTCTAACTGTTTCTCTTTTTTTCCTTTTCGATGGCTAACTGTATTCGGGAATTTGTCTGCAAGCCACCGAAAAGATGGCTTTTGGTGTCTAATGAAATGATAATCCTTTCGCCCAAGCCACCAAAACCATTTTCCCAATGTTGCGGTGAAACCCAGCTTTCAGTGGATAGTGGCCTCGCCGAATATTCCTTTTAACTGTCGAAAGCCCGTCCTTTCGATGGCTAATGAAACGTAAGAGCTTTCGCTTAAGCCACCGAAAGCCCTTTTTCCCCAACGCCTTTTTGCCTGCTTTCGGCGGTTAACGCCCCTTCTTGAACCGTTTACTAAGCTACCGAAAGCATCACTTTTTGGTGGCAAATGAGATGTCTGACGTCTCTCCTAAGCCACCGGAAACGTCTTTACCAACGTCACTTTTTGTCCGCTTTCGGCGATTAACCCCCTTGGAATTTTTACTAAGCTACCAAAAGCAACACTTGTCGGTGGTTAATAAGTCATTTGAAGTCTCGTCTAAGCCACCGAAAGTGTTTTTATCATTTACTCTGCTCGGGCCCGCTTTTGGTGGTTTACCTTTATCCTGTGCTAAACAATTAGCTGCCGAAACAAAGCCTTTCGGTGGCTAATGAGCTATTAAGAACCTCGCATAAGCCACCGAAAGCTAAAACTTCCAATTTCTTCAACCATAGCACAAATAGAGACCTTCAATTTGTTTGTCATCTTTAAATCTTTCATTACATGACTCGAATTCTTCATACTATCAAAATAAATTTATTTTGGGAGATAACATCTGGCTCCTACTTGGGGATGGGAACTTCCCTTTGAGGTCCCAAGAACCCTAGACCAAAATGCCTTTCCCTGAAAACAACTAAAAACTTAACACTATCATTTACTGTTCCATTGGGAATGGAGTTTATTCTGTAAGCAAAAACAACCTACTAACCACTAATTTACAATAACAAGGCCTTAGAGCCTCAAATAAAGTAAAGTTTCATAAAATGCCCATTCACTAGGCCATCAAACACCTCTTCCCCTTCCAGATTCTGCAATTTGAAGGTGTTATTCTTCTGTACCTGAGCTATCACAAAAGGGCCAATCCACAAAGAGTCAAACTTTCCATGTTTGCCCTTGTCTTGTCTGACAGCATCCCACTTGAGGATCCAATCTCCAACCTGAAAGTTGTCTACTTTTACTCTTTTGTCAAACATGACCTTTATCTTCTGTTGATGGGCTTCTGATTTTCCTATCACTTGTTCCCTGACTTGCTGCAACTCCACCAAATCCATCATCCTCCTCACCATATCATTTGGTTCATCTTNTGACAGAATGAGCTGAATAGGAAAAATGGCCTCAGTACCATAAACTAATTTGAATGGAGAAGTCCTGATAGATCTTTTGTTTGCTACCCTATCAGCCCATAAAGCAAACTTAAGCTTCGAATCCCAACTTTTCTGATTTGTCTCCAATAGTTTCCTGATGATCCTGACTAGGCTTTTGTTGGATGACTCAGCCAGGCCATTTCCTTGAGGATAATAGGATATGGAATGCACCAGCTGAATGCCCATTGACTCACACATTTTCACCAACACCCCGGCTTTGAAAGTTGGTGCATTATTAGTCACTAACTTTACTGGGCAGCCAAACCTGCTAAAGATATTCTCATATAAAAACTTCATAATGACCTAATGAGTGGCATTCCTGGTGGGTACTGCCTCTATCCATTTGGTAAAGTAGTCTGTAGCTACTAGGATCCATTTATGCTGCCCACTGGAAGATGGATATATTTCACCTATGAAATCCAGACCCCATTGCTGGAAAGGCCCACTCACTATAATAGGCCTAAGGGGCAAGGATTTGAGCTATTGCTTCCTTATAAATCTTTGGCACTGGTCACAGGCCCTTACAAAAGTACATACATCAGCAAAAAAGACTAGCCAATAGTACCCTGCGCTCAGGATCTTGTGAGCTGTGGTCTTCCAATAATGATGGCCCCGACATGTGCTGGAATGAAAGTGATGCATGACCTGATCTGCTTCTTCTTTATCTAGACATCTCAACAAAACCCCAGATAGATCTTTCCAGTACAACAGTTTATCAACTATGCAAAATCTAACAGATTTTAATTTAAGAGATTGTGCTTGATTAGGAGTAAGACCAGTAGGCACTTCTAATTTCTGCAGAAAATGAATAATACCTGAGTACCACTCACATGAAGACAGGTTTTCAGCCACTAGTTGAATGTCATTCTGATCTTGAACTCCCTCTGCTGCTACTACAGTTTACAATTTTGCTGAATTGACACAAGTGAAGTTTATCCCCATTAGTTCACAGTTTTCTTTAGCCATGAGTTTGTCCATACCTAGTCCTTTTACTAGCTTAGTGCGCTTCACCTCTATATCAAACTCAATGAGCTTGGCAATCCACTTAGCTGTCTTTCCATCAATGTCAGGCTGAGTCAAAACTTCTTTTACAGGAGCTGAAGGGACATAGGCAAGAACTTTTGCATGGAGAATATAAACCCTAAAGGTCTTTAATGACTTTATGAGAGCATAAGCCTGTTTCTCAATTGGATCATACTTCAGCTCAACATCTCTCAAGGTTTTGCTAAAGAATGCAATCGAATGATCGAGACCCTCATCATCTTTTTGTATCAGCACAGCAGCCACTGTGTCATAGGATGCAAAGGAGAAGAAATAAAAACTCTTGGTACAGTCCGGACTAGTCAGGGTTGGGGCTTCCATGATAGCCTTCTTGATGTCTTCGAAAGAGCTTCTTGCCTGGTCAGTCCATTTTATTTTTGCATCCTTTTTCAGCATGGTTGTTATGTGCTTTACCAGCTCAGAGAAATTAGGGATGAACCTCCTAACAAAGTTTATCTTACCCAAAAAGGACTGAATATGCCTTTTTGACCTCGGTATGGACAGCTTCTGGATTGCTTCCACTGTTACCAGATCAATCTTTACACCTTCAGCTGAGACTATGTGACCTAGTATTTTCCCCTCACTGAGTGCGAACTGGGACTTCTTAGGGTTGAGTGATATTCCAAACCTCCTGCACGTTAGAAAGACCCTCCTCAAATGCTGCAAATGATCATGATGGCCGTGAGAGTAAACAGTTAGGTCATCCAAATATATAAGCACAAATTTATCTTTCAACCCTACAAAAGCAAGGTCCATGGCTCTCTAAAAAGTAGCCCCAGCATTCATCAGCCCAAATGGCATTTTAGCATACATGAAAGTGCCCAAAGAGGTGGTAAAGGAAGTCTTCTCTTGGTCATCAGGGTGCACAACAACTTGGTTGTATTCGGAAAAACCATCCAGAAATGACATGACACTAGCCCCTGAGACTCTTTGTAATAGGTGTTCCATCTTGGGTAGTGGATAGTTGTCATTTTTAGAGCATTTGTTCAGGTTTCTAAAATCCACACACAACCTGATTTCCCCATTCTTCTTCCTTACCACCACTAGGTTTGCAATCCACTTGGAATACTTGACGGAGATTATAATTTTGGATTTGAGGAGCTTATGGATTTCTTTTTCAATTACAAGTAGTAGGAGAGGACTGATGGATCTCAGCTTCTGTTTGAAAGGGATGGTGTCCTTCTCCAAAGGAATTCTATGCTGGATGATATTGGTGTCATAGGTTTTCAGGTCACTGTACTCTCAGGCAAAGATATCAGTACATTCTTTTATCAGGCCGCAAAATTTGGACCTCTGATCAACAGTCAACTCAGCGGATAGATTTATCAGTTTTGGATGGCTTTGGCTACCTATGTTTTTCTCTTGGATAGCAGAGTCTTGCTCCTTTTTGGTTGGCTTGAAAGGGATGTCATTATGATCAAAAATCTCTTCAAGAGGTACCAGATCCTGAGGTATATTTTTGCTGGGTAATTGGACAATATTCTGATCAGCTACTTTATCTTTCAACTTGAGCTGTTGGGATTCCTCCATGTTTAGGTTTTCCTGATCTATATGTATATCAAAGAATTCATCTACTAGCTGAAGGAATTTACCAAGCTCGTCATCATTCTCAAACACCTTCCAAAATTTGACATTATCTGGCAGGGAAGGTTTGTACTTGACCTGAACATCATAGCTAAGCTTAGGAGGTAAAGGAGGAACAAACAGACTTGCAGAGACAGCCAGGGAATCATCCAGGTGATACAAAGCCCTAGGTATATATGACAGCTCAAAAAACATAAAGGAGTCTCTGAGTTTCCATACCTCGTCCCTGTAGGCCTTTAATCTGACATTTTTTGCCTGAAAAGTGTTGTTGACCTGCTATATAATAAGGTCTGCATCTCCAAAAATTCTCATGCACATGATCCCCATCTCCTTGGCAGCTTTAACTCCTAGCAGCAAGGCTTCACATTTTGCTATATTGTTAGTGGTTTTTAAACCAAGCTTATAAGACAGATGAATATTTTCCTTGGATGGAGAGATCAATACTACACCTGCACCTACTGAGCTTTGAGTGCTAGCTCCATCAAAATACATGTTCCAGACTGTTGTGGTCACTTCTTCGGGCTGCTGACAGGTGGGCTTAGTAAGCTGGACTGGTGTTTGCTGAAAAATCATCTATTTGCAGAATGCATGACCCAAAATCAATGTCTACTGCATAGATGGGGTGGTTTACTGAATTCCTTTCATTGCTTATGATTTAGGCAAGTTGATTCTCGCTATAAAGCCTCTTGGTCTCCCCTCCAAACATGGGGATTGCAACATATGTAAGGTCCATCTAAAGGGTGCCACCTAGCCTTTTGCTCCATGATCAAGACAACAAGAGACCAAATTTGGGAGGGATATCAGCCACTACAATGTCCATCATGATGCTTTTTGAAGGTAGTTGAGTTAGGTTCACAACAAGGTCCTTGATGAGGCCCAAGCACTTGACCTTTCTGGAGTCAAAGGAGAATAAATCATGGTAGGGCTTTGTAATGCTGAGACCAAGCTCATCCATCACAGCCTTTGGCATTAGGTTATGGGAAGCTCCTGAGTCCAGCAGACAATTATGAAGGACTTTATCATGGATATTCAAGGATATATAGAAAGGTAGACATGAATCCTTTAGGTCTTCGATCATAGGCCCTAGGGTTACAACATGCTTATCATCTTGCAGATTTACAAAGTCAGTATCAATATGCATCTTTGGCTGAGGAGATTTCGGTATGGAAGATTTGAATGCGTCATTTTTCATTAGCTCGATTAATGGGAAAGGAATCTTTAATTTATGAATCTATGACTCAAGGTTGAAAGAATAATGCAGCCTATTAGGAAACATTACCTCATGTACTGGAGCTTTGAGTTGGACATGGTCAGGGCTTGATGAAGGTGCTGGTTTTTGCAATGATTTGGAAATGACAGCCACTTTCTTTGGTAAAACAATAGCCTTTTTAGTTGGTGCAGCTGGCTGTTTGATAGGAACATCATTCTTCTTTAGAGGAGAAACCAGCTTGGACCTTATATTATACCCCCTTGACCATCAGCCTGATACACTGTTTCTTCATTGATCTGCTTATCAATTAGGGCTTCCTCATATTCTACCTGTGTCAGAAAAGAATAGTCAACCTCATCTTCCATGCAGTGGATGTGTTCTTCAGCCTCTCCTTCTTCCTCAATGAACTATTTCTCTTCTTCTAGTACAACATTCTAAAATGGAGCTCTAATTCTTTGATATTCCCCTTGATTCCTTTCCCTTCTAAGGATCTGAACTGGGGGGTTTCCTCTTCTATAAGGGACAACATTAGGGTTTCGGGGAACAAAATCACTTGGCCCTTTGCCCCTCACAAGTTTTCGTCCTCGGTCCTTCAACTTAGACATTTCAGCAGTCAGGTTACAGTTTGGTCATTTTGTCAATCTTGTTCTCTGATGAAGAAGCCCTAATAGGGCCTGTTGGCTGCTTCTTCATGACTATCTTTCCTCTGACCTTTTGAGATGCCACAATGTTTGATTCTACCTCTAGGGAAACATCCTGCATGAGTGATAAGGAGGCAGACCTCCTTTCTCTGAGAAGCAGGTAGAAATCAGAGTCAAAGGCATTTGCATAAGTTATCCTGGCTGAGGTATCAGTGGGCTTGATTTCAGTGGGGATCTTGCTGTACATATTGTTGAACCTCTTGGTGAAGTTGGAGACAAACTTCCCATTCTCTCTTTTCAAGTTGTTGAACTCTGTGATATAATAGAGGTGGTCTCTCCTCTCTCCCTAATGTTTTAGAAAGATGTCATCTAGGGCTTCAATGCCTGCTACTGATCAAGCAGGGGGTTCTTTGAACCATTTCCTAGCCTGACCATCCAGGCTTTGTACAAAAACCCTAGTCCACACATCTTCCTGTTCTATATTAATGTTCTCAGCATAACTGTAAAATGCCTCTAGATGTTCTTCAGTTGTGAAATCTCCCTCTCTTGTGAACTTAGGCATGTACTTGAGGTAGTCTCTAGTGGGCATGGCCGAGAGAGGGTTAGGCAAATTTAGGGGGGCACACCTAGCTACCAGGATCCTTTCCATTTTGGTCAATTGAGGGGCAGCCATATTGGAAATGGGTATGGAAAGGGTGGAGGAAGGCAGTACTAATGTAGGTAGTAGCTGAGAAGGTGGTGGTGGTAAACTTATCCCAGTGGAGTCACCAGGGATTGGATCTTCACAAGCAACAGTGCTTGAAGATGCCCAAACCCTAGAATTTTCTGATGTATTTATAAATTCATAAGAATTAAGTGTTTCAGCATAAGAAATAATATCATAAATGTTTCTTGAAATTCTTGATGTAGCTTCCTTTGCAGCACTGCTGGTCTACCTTAGTGAAGCCCTAGCTCTTCTCAGAATCTCTTTTGGATCTGAAACCGATGTTGCTAGTGGCCCCTGAGGGTTTGCTCTGGTACTTGGTCTTCTTAAAGCCACCTTATTTACATGGAGTCACTAGATAGATGATTACAACCAGAAAAGTGTCCAAGCTTTGTATATCATCAAAGCATGGATCTATGTCATCTCCTAGGGAAGCTGAGCTTCAGTCTCCTTTCCCCGGCAACGACTCCAATTTGTCATCACTCCAGGAAACTCCTCTAGGTTGCAACTCGAGGATGCCTGGTAAATTACAATGTTTTTGGGGTTTTTCTAAAATGGATCAAGTCAGGTGACCTATATGACCTTCCACTCTCAAGACATGTATGAAACTCAATCAGGTATAAGGATTTTAGTTACCACTGTTCAGAGGTTGACAATATGGTGCAAGGATGGAGAACTCATCATGCTAGTAGATTCATACATAAAACAGATACATATAAATGGCTAAATCATGATAAGGAAAGCACTTATAATTCAAATCACATCAACATGCCAATAGGGTGGCAGCTATCAGACATTAATTAACTTGAATATAACCTGAATAACACATTCAAGCATAAGCACAAAAAAGACAGAAATGGAAGTTGAACAAATGATAACAAAAGAGATTATATTAGGTCATGAGCAAAATGAGAAGCTTGACAATATCAATGGTCTACAAGTCCCCGAAGTCGAACCCTTTCAATAAAATAAGTCTTAGGCTTTATAGCCTTTACAAAAATACTTAGATCTTGAAAACTTGGATCTGATTTAACAAAAATAAACAAAATAAGTGTTTTTTGCAAAATTACGTTAAAAAACCCTAATTAACTACTAGTCTAACTAACTGTAGAATTAGTTCACTGTATGAACCTTCAGATAACTAAGGTAACTGCTGGAAATCACTGCCACTGGCCCTCTACTGGTTAAGTCACTGTTTCGTTTTGACAGCTAAGTGTTGGTGGCCTTTTCTCCCTTTATGTCACAGCACACTCCATGATTTTTTCTTCAACGTCCTTCATCTTTAGACTTTGTCCCTAAGCCATCCATGTTCGCCCAAAACTGGTCCTGCGTGTCAAAACTTAATATTATTCCTTTGTCTGCTTTCGGTGGTTAAGAGGCCAGAATATCGGAACCGTTAGCTGTCGAAAGCGGGGCTTTCAGTGGCTAATGAATTGCCTCAGCGTCTGCCTAAGCCATCGAAAGCCCTGTTCTTCAAAAATTCTTGGGCCATCTCCAAAACTGTTCTGTCAAGTTTTTCTGCTTAGCTTTCTTCTTCAGCAGGCTCTATACTAGAAGGGTTAACAGCAGCTTGGATGGCTTTTGGAGGCTGAAGGCTAACTACAGCTTCAGCTAGGGTTTCTAATGTGAGGTGGTTGTTAGGGTTTAGCTTAGCCTCATTCATCTGCAGTTTTTGAAGACTGATCATCCTATACAATCTTGTGTTGTCTTTTAGGTACCTTGTATTCAGTCTCTTTAAGAAAATATACCTTTCTCTCTGCTCTAGGTAAGATTTATGCATCAGCTTGTTCCTACTGGTCAATGTAGCATTATTTCTCTTTCCCTCTCTGACCAAAACTTCCATCTCATATACTTGCATCAGCAGCTAATTTATCTTTTGAGTCTTGGGCTTGCTAGAGGAATCCTTCTCTGCTGGTTCATCTTTCTCCTTAGGTGTAGGTGATGGTAGTTCTTCAGTCACTGCTACAATCTGCAAAGCTAGGTCTGCACCTTCTTCTTTTTCCTCTTCTGAATCTGAGTAGGGCAGGTTCAAAATGTTCTCACTGTGTGTTGCAACTTCCTGACTCTTCTCACTGAAATCCAAGTTTCTTTTGACCTTCTTGGCTTTGGAAGAGGAGGGAGATTGTTCTGCTGCTGCTGGGGATATAGCCTTTCTCTTCCTTTTTCCACGTCTTGGTGTGCTGGACTTTTTAGCTGGAGATTTCCCCTTTTCTTCTGGTTGAAGCCCTGTTTCAAATCCATTCCAAAATAAGAAATAAGGCCATTCCATATGCCTCCTCTTTAGCAACTCTTGGATCAACAGTTGGATAAGGCCATGGTGAGACAGTCTACCAGCAATCTTGGTTGGCTGAGCCTTCACCTAATGTGCCATTTTTCTCAAATTCCTGTGTAAGTAAAAGGGCAAATTTAGTGGGCTTTTACATGTGAATTGGTTCATTAATTTAAAATGGTAGATCATGGCTCTGTTATATCTTCCTTCACATGTTATGCAGACCACTATGGCCTTCAGCAGTTGCTGCCACCTCTCTTCTCACTAGGAGGATGGCACACTCTTCTTCCACACCACTCCTCTATGCTCAGTCCTTAGGTAAGACCTAAACTCTACATCCTTTGGTATGGTGGTTTTGAACCACTTTTCTCTTATGCCAGGGAGTTCAGTCACTTCAGTAATTAGGGTTTCATTTATGTGGAATTCCTCTTTGCCTATGACTGCCTTGGAGCCATCAAATGAGAGAGCAAATGCCTCAGTCACCTGCTGATGTGAACCTTGTATCTTCTCACAAAACCTATAGCAGCCAACATCCTGGAAAAGTTTACAGACCTCTGGATGTGCTTCCAAATAGCTGATATCTCCCAACTCCTGCCTGAGAGCAGGTCCTCCCTTCTTCATCTTGCTGAATGCCACTCTTGGGTACCTACAAAAATAAGTTTAAGTTCTGTATGACAGTATTTTAGTAGGCTGCTTCTCAAAGATGGCTTTTTGGTGGAGAGAAATGCTCAATTCGAGGGTGGGGTGTACTAGAGATTTCGCACTAATTATGAGGGCTTTATCCTTCATGATTGAGGCTGAGGTCAGAGGGTGATGTCTTCAGTTGATTTTTTCGAGACCCCTTGCCCAGCAATGATGTCAAAATCAACCTGGATACTCATTGGGCTTTTCTACAGCTCTGTGGATAGGTGGAGGGAGAAGGAGGGTTTCATCACATCAGTCATCATCAGTTTCAAATAACGACACTAGTACAAGTGGTCAATTTTGCCACGGCAAAACGTGGCAATATCCACGGAAAATCGTGGATATTACCACGTCTAAGTGTTTTTTTTTTCGTGGAAACAATTCCGTTGCAATAGAGACGACCCCTAATTTGCATTGCAAGAGCGACAATGTTCTATATTTCGTTAGATGTCTAAGCCGTTGCTATATCCACGCCTGGCCATCGCTGTATCCACGCCTAGCCGTCTCTGTATCCACGCCTGGCCGTCGCTGTATCCACGCCTGGTCGTCGCTGTATCCATGCTCTGTATAAGGTTTCTTTTTTTAAATGCAAACCCAGGAATAAGACGTCACTATAGCCACGCCTTGCCGTCTCTGTATCCACTCCTGGCCGTCGCTGTATCCACGCCTTGCCGTCTCTGTATCCACTCCTGGCCGTCGCTGTATCCACGCTTTGTATAATTTAAAAAAAAAAAATGCAAACCCCAGGAATAGCGACGGGGATGCTGAATACCTATATATTAAGATGAAAGCATTTGTTAAAATACACAAGAGGAAGGGTCTAATCATTGTAGCATCATCAACTTATACACATCTCTTGCTGAACAAAATACTCCTCTTAATTTATGTAATATTTAGTACTTTTCTACTTTAAGCTTGCTCATAGGAGCACAAGCACAAGCCTTCTTTTATTATCATCCCCTCAAAATGACTTATTTTTATGATGTAAGGCATTCAAAGCACTAAAAACCCATAAACCCTAGAGATATTTCATACAAGCACAAGCTTCCTTTTATTATCATCCCATCAAAGTGACTTATTTTTATGGTGTAAGAGGCATTCAAAGCACTAAAAACCCATAAATCCTATAGATATTTCATTGTTATAGCATCTAAAGAAGATTTCTTTTCCTTACTGTTTGCTATTTTGTTTGTCAACTCAATATTGCTGTGAGTAATGTTAGGGATGTTTTAGACTCTTCATGCCAAAACAATAAATGGCAAATTGTCCTCAACTAAACCAAAAACATATTTATTTTTATATAAGCTCTCGATCAGCAACGATAACAGAAGCAGAAACAGGACATAAGATGGGCCAGATGGGCCAATTACTTGAATTGACATGAACATGACCCAATGGAACCATTATTGATAATTCTGATCAAACTGGAACTCGAAACCATTTAGCTGTGGACAATTCCCTTAACCTCAAAGCCCAGACCGGGGTCTTCGGCAAGGTACCTATGCCATTATTTTTCTGATTTTGGGCAGAGAGACAGAGGTTTCTTCTTCAATATTTTGAATATTCCGAGGACAACAATTCAAGAGTAGAGGTGGCAAAGGAGTGCATTTGATCTTTGGTGTACACAGGCGTAGCAAAAGTAAAGGAGATGCATAACTCTGGCCCATCTGGCCCTTCAATCATAGACTCACATGCACTGAAGCAAGGACCCACTG
>LPNX011112038.1:312947-336935 GCA_001517045.1 Pseudotsuga menziesii
TGGGCTCTTTGTTTCTCAAGGATTTTTTTGTGTTGCTCGATTCTAGTTAGTGTCTCAATTAACTCATGTCTCTTTTCAACTCGGTTAATGACAACTCTCTTCTATAGCCATTGGGTTCTCATAGTAAAGATTGTTCTCTTTAGAGGTACATATCTCTTTTTGACTTAGTTAATGACGACTCTTTTCAATGGTGGTCTATTACAATACAAAAACGAAGATTCCCTTTTGTGATTCAAAACATATTATCGATCTTCTTCAAAACCCTTAATGTATAGTAGATAACTCTCTTATTTACACTGAATTCTAGCATCTCCAACTTTATAGGATTCAATATTGCTCTGCTACCATGTTAATAAATTAACCATGTATCATGTACATAATAGAAACACAAAACAAAATTTTTATTGGCAATGTAGTTATTAAATACATTCACATCAACCTTATTCAATAAACAATTTTTAACTTAACCATCCATTAAACTAATACCTATTAAAACTATTTATACTTTAATTAGATTTTTATCATATATTCAAAAATATATTTCAACATAACTATATGGGATTGTTCCTTGCTTATATCTCTTGGTGATCCATACAGATATTGGCCATATAAATAGAAGGTAGGCGTGTAAAGAGTTATCAATAGAAGAGTCAATATTTGTTAGCTCCGTAGGAAGAAGCCTAAAGAGTATCTCATTCCTGCCCGTTCATGATCAACAGTAGTGATATAACCAAGTATATAACTTGACCGTTGTAAAAAGTCAACAAAAGACAGTGCCGTCACTATAGAGACGGTCAGGCGTGGATACAGCAACGTTCAAGAGATTAGGCGTGGATACAGCAATGTCTAAGAGTCCAGGCGTGGATACAGCGACGGCTAGGCGTGGATACAGGAACGCCTCGTTCCTGTTACATCGGATTTTACACCAAAAAGTAAGAAACGTGGAAAACCTCCATGGAAAAATCTGCGCTTTTGTACTAGTGTTATTACTCATTCCCTCACGCAGTTACACAGTCTCATGTCCTTTTGGTGGTTTATCACACCCTTTATTGATCGTTATCTTGCTGACGGGGTTTGATTTGACCGATTTCTAACCATTTCTCTTTTTTGCCTTTTCGATGGCTAACTGTCTTCGGGAATTTGTTTGCAAGCCACCGAAAAGATGGATTTCGCTGGCTAATGAAATAATAATACTTTCACCCAAGCCACCGAAACTGTTTTCCCAATATCGCGGTGAAACCCAGCTTTCGGTGGATAGTGACCTCGTCAAATATTCCTTTTAACTGTCGAAAGCCCGTCCTTTCGATGGCTAATGAAACGTAAGAGCTTTCGCTTAAGCCACCGAAAGCGCTTTTTCCCCAACGCCTTTTTGCCTGCTTTCTTCGGTTAACGCCCCTTCTTGAATTGTTTACTAAACTGCCGAAAGCATCACTTTTCGGTGGCTAATGAGATGTTTGACGTCTCGCCTAAGCCACCGAAAACGCCTTTACCAATGTCGCTTTTTGTCCGCTTTCGGCGGTTAACCCCCTTCTTGGAATTTTCACTAAGCTGTCGAAAGCAACACTTTTCGGTGGCTAATGAGTCATTTGAGGTCTCACCTAAGCCACTGAAAGTGTTTTTATCATTTGCTCACTCGGGCCTGCTTTCGGTGGTTTACCTTTATCCTGCGTTAAACCATTAGCTGCCGAAACAAAGCCTTTCGGTGGCTAATGAGCTATTAAGAACCCCGCCTAAGCCACATAAAGCTAAAACTTCTAATTTCTTCAACCATAGCACAAACAGAGACCTTCAATTTGTTAGTCATCTTTAAATATTTCATTACATGACTCAAATTCTTCATACTATCAAAATAAATTTATTTCGGGAGATAACAAAATCCATTGTGATATTTCTCGGCTGCATTTCACTGATCTCCTCAGCTGAAAAATCGCGAACTGATTTTTAACAAATCGAAAACCCTCTGGTGTAATCAACCGCCCGATGAACCAAAATTTTGTCTCGACTGTCAATGGACAGATTTGGGCCAGTGATTCTGGTCAGGCATATGTTTGTTTTATTGACGGTGAATCAAAACACGAGCTAATCTGACGGCGTGCCGGTCATCTGTGTTTGAAGTCAGCAACCCCTAACGGATCAATGGCATAACACCACCGATACTTGAATTAGCTGCCAAAGACTCACAAAATTGCGAAATTTGGTTCCACTGCTTGTCCCAAGACTCCAAGCAACCAGATGCCCCCAAACTCCCTGTAAACTGCACTCCACGATTTTGTGGTGTATTTAGTTTCCCAAAATAAAAAGTGACCACGCTATCTGCAATTGATCTGAGTGTCTGTCAAAAGAGATCACGGGTTCCAGAAAAAACTCCATGCTGGCCACGGAGATACCACCAAGCAGTCGACTTAGCGAGTGTAGACAATAGTGATGTGGTATATGGTACGTGGAGATTTTGTCTGTAAAGACTCCACGCTACAACAAAACACATAACTGACTACCTGGGAGATGCTCCCAAGCTCCACGCTCTATCAACAAGACGAGTGGATGCCAATATAAGATCTAACATCTACGATCCATCCAAGGAGATGCGAGTCTAAATCACGAGAGTAAATGCAATTGATATTGGCAGAACCAATAGAATCGCACAGTTGCATATAGAGGGTATTCTTCTATCAATCTGGTGAAGAAACTAACTAAAAATTTGATTTTGTACTGAATGCAATATTTGAGAATGAATCCAAACTCCAATCTTGGCATGTTCTGCCTTGGAATCATGGCGAGATTATTGTCGAGAATTGTTGAATCACTAATTACACCCATTAAATAGTTCTTTAACCTAGAGAGAGAGATCGCAACCACTACTTACTGCCTGTGCAACTTTAGAACTCAGACTTGGTTTCCTTTTTCCTTTTCTTTTTGTTTGATGTTGATAGTTGTGCAAACCTGGAAGCTTTGCTTCATGTTCTCACGGTTAACTCTCGGGCCTAGGTAATGAGTTCTTTTTATTCAAATTCTCTGATCTTCGTTGAAATTTGAAAATTTAAACACTTTATGACCCCCTGCTGCTGAAATCTTGTCCCATCTCTGCTAAAGGATAAACCAGGTGTAACTCATTACCAATGTTGTGGTTGATCCTGCCAAGAAAAATGAATACTGCTTGATCTGTATGTCTTTGATAACAGAGCTGCAACAGAAACTAAATTGCTTCCGTAAAGAATGCATTGACCACTCCAAATGCAGATGCATTTGGAGAGGTAACATGCCCAAAATGTGAACTGGAGGAAAACACGCGTGGGAGGAGAGGTACTCTAGGAACAAGGAAAATATTATGGGAAAAATTTATCTCATAGGCTATTTTTCAAAAAGCAAATTCAGAAAAAAAGATTCGCCAATTTGCATTTTTTGAAGCCCTATTTTGCCCAATTTTAATGGGGTAAACAAATTTCACTCTGAAAATCGTCAGATTATTATATAAACTATATAAAATCCTTAGAACTTGAAATATTTTTATAAAAATATCGTCAAATATTTTTATAATTGACATTTAAAGAATTGGTAAGGTTCGTCAAGGTTTATACACTTTTAAATAAGTATAGATCCCTAAAAATTTCCTTTTCTATGAACCCTACCACTTGTTACATAACTCATAATGTGTCTAGAGAGTGATGTCCCCCTCTCATGTACTATGAGACAACATATCATTGTCTTAAGTGGAGCGCTCTATCTTCAAGTGCATGACAATCACTAAACACACTAAAACAAGTCATAGCATGCCTGTAAATAAGATCTCTCTAGTGGAATAAGACTAACCATCATCAAATCTAGGCAATGTTCATCTGATATGACAACAATACACAAGATACAAGTTACAAGAACACTTCATTCAATAACTCGATAAAATAATTCACCCATCCAAGTCTAACATCAATGTAACCCTTAGAAGCCCTTTAAATGTATTAGTTTTAGGTTAAAATGCATAACTTAACTTACCTATGTCAACTGAGAGTACATGAAGTGAAGGATGTACATAGGGAAGAAAGGGGGTCTTTGTGAAATAGCCATCCTAGCAACATTAATGTGTTGGTCTATCCTTAACTTAACATTAATGTGTTGGTCTATCCTTAACTTTCAAGAGTTAGTATTTTTTATGTTTCTTCCATATGTGTGCCTCACGAAGTGTTGTCATATAGATAATCCATCATCACACCTTCATTATTGTAATCTCTTTTTTATGTTCATTTTTTTTTTGCATTTTATTAGCTTGTCCTTTTTTTTTTTAGATATGGCTTTAGCCTAAGAAAGGGGAACCTGGCTTTTTCAATGGGAGTATCTCCCATGGTATATTCCATTTGCATTTTTGCATTTAATTTCTTCAACAAATTCTTTTTTGGAGTACATGATTGTTTTAGCTTTATTTGAGGCATTCATACATTGGGATAGTATTTGAGACCATGTGTTATTACTAAAGATGGATTATTCACAAATGTGAAATATGAGGGGGATGAATTGACTAGCGAGGTGAAAAATGGCTAGGCAAAATATGATGAGATAGATGAAAATTAGTTGACTTAATTCGCTAAGGTACAAATTGTTAGAGTTTGCACTTTAATTAGATATGTTAGATCTATAATATAATGCAATAGGATCACTGAAAGATAAAGAAGCACATCATAAAAGAGACACAAAGATTTACACTTTAATTCAAATATGTTAGATTTATAATCTAATGCAATAGGATCACAGAAAGATAGACAAGAACATCATAAAAGAGACAAATATTTTATCCCGGGAAAACCCTCTCTCAAGAAAAAACCCATCAACTTATTCGGTATAGATTTGTCATTTAGTACAATGTCAAACAAAGATAGAAAACATAAGAGATCAAATAACTTTCGTAAATTGTTATTCTTCTACCCCAGCGAACTTGTATTTCTCTTCCTTGGAGCAAACTTGCTTGAACTTATTGTGTGTCCAAATGAGGGAGGGTGCCTCTCTATTTATACACTTCATATGGGTGACCTAAAAACCTAACTAAGCCAACTTCTTAGTCTTACTAGGCCGAATTCTCTTAGGGAGACTCAAAAATACATTTTACTCTTATCCTTTTAGGGACTATTTCCTTGACTTACAACAGAGGTTTTACCTCGATATTATTACATGACCAAGTACATCAAAGACATCTTCCATTGGAGGAAAAACATCTCTGAAAGAAGGAATAAAAAAAGTACAAAAATAAGAATATAAGAATATCATCCAAAATTACATTTTAAACAACACCCCCTCTTAACAAGGAAGATATTATGTTGACATGATCATGACCACGACTAGACACAATATTTGGACATCATCATCACTGCTGCACCAACTCTCATCTCATCAAGCATTGACTAGTGGCATCTCCTAAATCTATACGCCATGAGAAGTTCTACTGAGCTAGCAATTTTTCATGAAAGATGTAGTCCTAGGTCCAACCTAGGAATTCACCATATCTATGAACAAGCCATCAAGTAGGTACATCCCAAGATCACACACCTACGTCTCCTAGTGTCATCTTGCCATATATAGATAATCTTATCATCTCATGTGGAGAGCAGCTCAGGTTTTTATATCATATCCCTTAGACAACCTGCGTCTTCTTGACATGTGAAGAGCAGCCCAAGATCACACACCTATGTCTTCTTGACATGTAGAGAGCATCCCAGGAACATCTGCATCTTCTTGGCATGTGGAGAGTGTTGAATTATTGTAACTTCGAAGAATATTCTAAATGTATTTTATTTATGGAACCTTTCGGAAATGTAATTATTCATCCGTTAGGATGATATTATTGTATTAGGTCATTAGAGAGTCATGAGGAAAACCATTTGTTGTAAGTTGGGTCATTAGCACCCTCCTAAATATAATATTAAGTTGTTTTGAGTCCTCCTAGAAAAGTCGGCCTAGTCAAGTTTAGTAGGGCCGACTTAGTTGAGTGAAAAGTTAAGTGAGATGAAGAATATAAATAGGGAGATGCGCTCCTCATTTGAGACATACAGACACACACTTGTGTAGCGCATGAGAGAGAGAGAGAGAGCCTTATTTGAAAGGAGGAGAAGGACCAGTCTGAGGTTTTATCTTTTATCTTGTTGATCATCTATATTGAGGAAGCTTTTCTTGTTGGGATTTTCCCAGGGTAAATTTGTGTTGATCTTGTGATACTGTTTCTTTCACTGATCCCGTATATGCTAATATTGTGAAATTGAATTGAATGTTGATCATCTAGCTTAGCATATAAAATCTTAACATGGTATCAGAGCTAACCTGAATAGGACAGCTTTCACAAGGTGAAAAGTCCCTCTCTCCCTCTCCAACAAGAAATTAGGGTTTCAGAGAAAATTGGTTTTTTTGAAGATCTGACTGCATAGAAAGTTGTGCCCTCCTAGAGTGCATCCACTGAGCCTGAGATCGAAATTTTTGAGTGGGTAAATCTTCGGGAAAGTCAAACCCTAGTTTGACACTGGACCAGAAAACTGCAAAAATACAGAAAAC
Organism: Pseudotsuga menziesii; assembly: GCA_001517045.1. NCBI lineage: Eukaryota > Viridiplantae > Streptophyta > Pinopsida > Pinales > Pinaceae > Pseudotsuga > Pseudotsuga menziesii. The sequence continues at coordinate 319,473 of LPNX011112038.1, forward strand.
CAAAAAACTACACTTCAGAATCTCGCAAGTCAATTTTGAAAGGTGAAGACTTAAGATCTCCAAAAACCAAGCACACCAGTCAAATCACCTCAATCAAGCGCATCTACTAGTAAGATCAGTTTCCCATTTTCAAAAATTTCAATTTTTTGTAATCTCCTAACAAGATGGCCCCAAGCACCAAGCTTGAGGACAAACTAGATTATTGCTGACTTTATCAAGGATCACTTGATCCCTCAAGTGTCATCCAAGAAGACTCTGAAATAAATGTATGATGCCCTAGCAAGGATATATGAAGGAAGAAACATCAATAGAAAGATGAATCTAAGAGCTCAATTGAAGAGCACCAAGATGAGTCATGGGGAATCCATCCAGGACTATTTCACAAGGGTCTCCCAGTTCAAGGAACAACTAGAAGCCATTGGAGACACCCTTGATGAATATGAGTTGGTTATGACTGCTCTTAATGGTCTCACTAGACCTCGGGATTCATTCATCCAAACTATGTGTGTCAGAAAGGAAAGCATGAAGTTTGATATTGTATGGGAAGATTGTATTCAAGAGGAGGCTAGAGTGGCCAATAGAGAAGCTCTATTGAAGGAAGATGATCAAGCCCTAGCCACCCATACTAAGAGAAGAAGCAGTCAACCCAACTTCAAGAAGGGAAACCACAAGGAGTCTTAACCTCCCAAAAGGTTCCAAAGAACAAGAGAAAGTTTCCCAAAGAGGGACTACTCCAACTTTCAATGTTTTAATTGTGATAAGATAGGACACATTACCAGAAATTGTTCTTTGAAGAAAGAAGAATACAAGAAGAGGAACAACAACAAAAGACATCATGCACTTCTAGTTGAAGATGAGGATGAAGAAGAAGAAGAAGGACCTCGGAGAAAGCAAGCAAGAGAAGAAGATGCAGAAGAGTATGTACTATTCTCTGCACTCTCTGGGTCTCTAACACCTGGAGAAGACACATGATGGGACAAATGAAAATTCTGTCAAAACTTGAGGAAAAGAACTCTCCTCAGAAAGTATCTCTGGGAGATGACTATCAATAAACAATCAAAGGAATTGGTGAAGCAAGCTACAAGCTTGATTCAGGAAACCCCCTGAAGATGAAGGAAGTTTTATATGTACCAGGTCTAAAGAAGAACTTACTTTCTATCTCAGCATTAGATAAGAAAGGATATAGAGTTGCATTCATAGATGGACAAGTAATCATGTGGCCCAAAGGAAAGTCAATTGAAGATGCAGTTGTCATCGGTGAAGATGAAGGAGGCCTATATAAACTCAAGGGACATTTAGAAACAACCATTGTTCATGAGACCACTAACCCTAGTGAGCTGTGGCATACGAGGCTTGCCCACATAAATTACAAAGCACTACCTCATGTGAATAAAGTAGTGACAAGATTACCAGACTTGAAGATCAACCATGAAGGCATTTGTAAAGGATGTGCAAAATGAAACAATACCAATAATCCATTTCCAAAGAGTGAAACAAAAACTAAAGGTATGTTGGAATTAATTCATTCAGATGTATGTGGTCCAATGTCCTCCACATCCTTGAGTGGTTTTGAATACTATATTACATTTATTGATGACTATTCAAGAAAAACATGGATATACTTCTTGAAAGCAAAAAAACAAAGTGTTTGAAGAATTCAAGGAATTCAAAGCCTTGATAGAAATCCTCTCAGACAAAAGAATCAAGACACTCCGATCGGACAATGGCGGAGAATATACTTCAAAATAATTTGAAGCCTTTTGTAAAGATGCTGGAATCAAGAGGGAACTAACTACTCCCTACAATCCTCAACAAATGGTGTTGCGGAAAGAAATAACAGAACCATCATGGAGGCAGTGAAGACAATGATATATGATCAAGATCTTCCAATGCATTTATGGGCAGAAGCAGCAAGAAATGTTGTCTATGTATAAAATAGAATATCTCACAGTGCCTTTGGATTCAAGACTCCATAGGAGATGTTCACGGGAAAGAAGCCTAAAGTAAGTCACCTCAAGATATTCGGTTGTCCAGTATATGTTCAGATATCGAAAGAGGAAAGAAACAAGTTGGACCGTTCCGAAAAGAAGGGAATATTTGTTGGATACTGTGAAGTATCCAAGGCACTCAACATTTACATTCCTGGATTCCATCACATGGAAATCAATAGAGATGTAACATTCGATGAAGAAGCAGCTCTCAAGAGATCTAGAAAATGTCAACATGAAGAAGTATATGAGGAAGATGCACCTCCCAAAAATGTAGAGGCTACATTCCTCCCTGAAGATGAAACACCTGAATATCATGATATGACAAAACCACAAGAACCTCCCACAATGGAGATATTGCGAAAGAGAAAGCCTGCTTGGGCAAGAGAAATTATACAAGAAGCAGAAAGATATGGAGCTCCAGAAGGCTCCACAAGGATAAGCAAGAAGCCCAAGCCATTTTCCAACTATGAAGCTTTAATGTGTGATCTTGTAGATCAAGAACCTACAAACTATGAAAAATTTGTACAAAAGAAAGAATGGGTAGAAGCAATAACGGAAGAATACCAATTAATAATGAAGAATGATGTTTGGGATATAGTTCCCAAACCAGAAGGCAAGAGTGTGGTATCTTCCAAGTGGATCTACAAGATAAAATATGCAGCTGATGGAAGTATAGAGAAATACAAGGAAAGATATGTGGCTAGAGGTTTCTCTCAAAAAGAGGGAATTGATTATGAAGAAACATTTGCACTAGTAGCAAGGTATACTTCGATTAAATCCATCATGGCACTTGCATCCATGATGAAGTGGAACTTACACCAGATGGATGTAAAGACAACCTTCCTGAATGGTGTGATTGAGCACCATGCAATGGACAAGCAAAAGCTCTCCAAAATGTCAAAGGCCAATTAACAAATGATCAAAAACCCCATTCTCATTCCTCGTGACATCCTTTTATTAAATTCATGAGGCCTCCTAATGTGGAATTTCCCTCCATGGGATTCCTCCAACTCATCTTAGTGGTTTAGTAACCCTCATGAGACTTGTCTCCCTCTTCATGCTCCAATTCTTTCCCCAATTTGAATGGTTGCCTCTAATTCCCAAATTCAACCTCTTGGTGGCTAATTTTAGCCTTATCATGTCATATTTGTCATATGTCTGCAATCAGGTTTGAATTTGCCATACTTGTCATAGAATCTTTCATCATTTGTTGTCATAGAGTGCATGGAATCTCCTTCCAAGTGGCACAACTTGTCTTCTAGTCTCTTCCTCTTCCATGGGAGTTACTCTCCTCTACCTATTCAAATTTCTTGGCTCATTATATTATATTTGACACCACATCACCATCCAATAATGTTACATCACCTTTGTGTTCGAATTTGTATGGAGATCATGCCAAGTGTGTGGGGAATCTAGTCATCCAAAGGTTCCACAAGCTTCCATGTGTCTTCATGAACCCATGCCACCTTAGTTTCTTAGCATTTATCATTTATGTGACCCATTTAATTGTGAATATGGTAAACTAAAGTCCATTTGGGTCCCATAGCCTCTTATTACAAAATTTATTTCTCCATCTCAACCTAGGGAACTAGTAGGTTTGTGGAACATTATTTGCAAGTAGTCTTATTTGGAAATTATTTAATTGGGGACACGACAGTCCTCCCCACTCAAGATTGTTTGTCCTCAAGCAATTTCAAACATGGATTTCTTGCTTGGCGAGTATTGATTTCAATCATGGACATGCATTAATTACTAGCAATGTATATGATGGATATTTACTTTGCCATTAGAGGTATGGTCATCGCAATTTGTGTTATCTTTACTTTTTGACCACTACAAAATGTTTAGATGGTCTCCTAGATACTTTGGAAAAACAAGACTTTCTTTCGGAGGTATGTGTTGTGGGAAAGGAACATAGAAATACTTTTGATGAAGGAATGTCTTGGAGAGCCAAAGTGCTTCTTGAATTAATTCATGTTGATATATGTGGATCAATGCAAACCTTTTTGGTTTCTAGTGCTATGTGGTTTTTTAAATTTGTATATGACTTTTCAAGAAAGATGTGGGTGCATTTTCTAAGTAAAAAATCAAAATTTTTTCCCTTTTCCAAGAATTTAAAGCTATGGTATAGAAACAATAAGGTACTGAGTATTGAATTGTTTTGGACTAATAATGGTGGTGATCTATGTTCTTGTGACTTCAATAACTTCGGTACTCAAGAAAGCATACAAAAACAATATACTACACTCTATACTCTACAACAAAATGAAGTGGTAGAGGGAATGAATCACACTATTATGGAGATGGATCGATGCATGTTAGAATAAAGTGCATTCCTCACAAATATTGGGTAGAGGTATTTCATAAAGTTGTATATTTTCTAAATCGATCTCCTACAAAGTCTATTCTCACCGTGACTCTAGAGGAGGCTTGGTTCAAGAAGAAGCCTTAGGTAAGTCATCTCGGGGATTTTAGTTTAGTTGCTTATGTGTGGATTTTAGATGAGAAGCATAGTAAGTTGGATTCCAAATGCAAGAGGTTGATGTACACTAGGAATAATGACTATCAAAAAATTTATAAACTATTAACATTGAAGTTGGAAAGTGTATTTTTAGTAGTGATGTTGTACTTAATGAACATGGCAATTTTTTTTTGAGTGGTTCACATCAAAAATTAGGAGTGAAATTTTTTACAGAAGATTATGATATTGCTGGAAAACCTCCCAGTTTGCATAGGTCTACAGACCATTAGGTAGGGAAACCTCGTGTAGTCATGTGAATACTAGAATAAATCAATCTCAACAACATATTAGTATTAAAAAGAACCATAATCAACATGATCAATGTTGATTCACAACTAAAATTCCATTCTAAGTGGTTTTATAAGACATTAGACGAGGGTTGTTTGGATGAGATTCTTGAACCAGGGGAGGAAGGAACGCCATCATGAAACAAACATAAACAAATTGATTCTTTCAATTATGCTTTACTTTCTAACATTCAACATTCTTTTGAACCTTGGAGTTATGAAGAATCCAAAGCATGTCTCAAATGGGATAAATCTATGCAAGTTGAAAAAAACACAATTATGAAATATTATAATTGGATGTTGGAGGATATTATTTGTTTATAAAAATATTATTGGTTGTAAGTGGGTTTATCAAGTGAAGTATAAGGAAAATGATGCACTTAACAAGAACAAAGCAAGGATGGTCACAAAGGGTTTTTCTCAACATGAAGGGCCCGATTATGAGGAAAAATTTGCTGCTATAGTCAAGATGGGAACAACTCAGTTAGTATTGGCTCTTGATGCTCATTTTGGTTGGATTGTCTTTCAAATATATTTTAAAAGTTCCTTCCTAAATGATTATTATATATCAACCTTAAGGTTTTCAAGTTACTTGAAAGGAACATATGATTTGCAGACTAGTCAAAGCTCTTTATGATCTCAAATAGGCACCAAGAACTTGATACATAGAAATTGACAGATATTTGCAGGATCATGGATTTAAAAGAATTTGTATTGATTCCAATCTCTACATAAAATATGAGGATTGTGATCTTGTATTATTGGTGATTTATGTAGAAGGAATCATTACAGGTAATGGAGTTGGAGCAATTACCAAGGTAAAATCAAAATTATGTTCCTCTTTTGACATGATATATTTAGGCCTCCTACATTTTCGTCTAGGTGTAGAAGTTTGGAATACTAACACGTGTATTTTTTCTTCACAAACTAAGTATGCCAAGGTTTGAGTTTAAACCCTTTCTCCATAGGTATAGAAATTTTACAATCAACCATCCTATATTTGTAAAGGTTGACTCAAAATCAACTAGTGAGCCAATTTTCAAGCAACTGGTCGGAAGTTTGGTTTATCTCACAACCATTAGGCCAAACCTTAGGTTTGCATTCAGTTATATATATGTTGTAATATACAGGATTACATGAATAAAACAACACACATTTAGAATATAAATCATTCACATTATATGTACAAGAAGACACCAAAGAAGAGTTAACCACAACAACACTTGTATTATGTTAGAGCCAGAATGTGTATAAAGTAATTGTGCCTATAATATGTATTGTTTTATAGACAATCATTCGGTTACAATTAGTTACGTCGGTATAAATGACCAAATGGACCGACCTGACGATAGTCGGTTGGAGTACCTAGTTGGTTGGTCGACTAGGCTCCTCCAACATCTCCCCCACCAACAAAAAATTTATTCGTCTTGAAGCGAATAGGGAGATGTTGTGGCGTTTTTGTTCAAGGTTGTTGATTGATCGATGTAATTGGTGGTTCATAAGTGATGCATGCTTCTACAATAGCTGGGGCGGAGAGAGAAAGTCAACACTTAAAGTCTTCCCAAGTGTGAGAGGAAGTCTGCATGTCTACACTTAAAGTTGTAAGATCAGATAGCCGACTAATTTTTCAGTAATGGAAAGGTGCTTAATGTTGTCAAGGTTAGGTCCCAACAGTTGGTGTTGATTATCGGTGGTGAGGAGTAGACAGTTGAGCTAAGTCACAATTGGGTCGACCTTTGTCTTTGTAGTCGATGCCTAAGTATCCCACTATTGTTGTTTGTTCTGAAGGTCATCAAGACGGTCCTTCCACATTTGTATTTGTCACTCTAAAGTATGGATTGTAGTAGGATTGGTAGTGGATTTTTGCTAAAAGATATGATCCAAGGTGGTCTGTACTTTTCCCATATCGATGAAAATTTGCACGTACAAAGTGTACCATGTATTGAGGATAGACTTGGCTTGTTGGGCTTCGGCAACATATGCTTTGACCTTCTTGTGTCAGTCAGGGAAGAGATTGTACTAGTTTGTTAGTAATGCAAATGTCTGCTTGACACCTTAATGATATTTTTGTTGCATGGCTTCCTGGTATAGTGATGCAAGGAACCCAACTAGATTGATGATTTGATCTAATGGTCATTTAGCTGAAGGTCCCTAAAGATTCGATGCCACTTGAAAAATGATATCTTGACAAGCTTGTAGTGCATTATTTTGTTCTTCTTCAGCATTGTCAACCTTTCTCTTGTCATCTGCCCATCGCTTGTTCTTTTCATTATGGATTACATCCAACAATGCATATAATTCATGATCTTTTGGTATTGTCAAATCAAATGTAACAAGTTCTGTTGCAGGGGCCTTTATAAGTTTGAGGGTCACTTCTAGCAGTTTCTTCTTATTCTTTTTATCCGTTTTCTTTCATAAGGAGATGGTTGAAGAAGATGGGGTAGTCGTTGTTGTTGTGGTCACTAGAGGACCGGTCGACACAATTGAAAAAGTCGAGACGATTTGGGTGGTCAGTACTGCAAGTAGATTAGTCCACCCCAAAAGGGTGGTCAAGACTAGTGGTTTGGTCAGCATGGTCAATGATATGGGAATGGTCAACGACACAGACACGATCGATGGTACAAGCACGATTGACAGTAAATTCATGAGTGATGGAAAGGGAACGGTCGATGGAAAAATATTGGTCATTTACAAAGGCATGATCGATGCCACAAGGTTTAATGCTGCAGACAACAAAAATGCGGCAAGAGTACCTATACTTTTCGACAAGGGGGCTTCGACAGAAGTAGACATGAGCCGAGTAATCATTGGTATATCTAGAATACATGGCATATATGGCATTGGTATGTTCTCAAAAATGGTTTGGTAAAATGGCAGTGGCGGTCAGCTTGCAAAAGGGATAGTCGAATGTTCATAAATGTCGAATCCTGCCAGTGGAAAGACCAAGAAATCAAGATAAGTGGTTGCTTCCTAGGCGCGGAGTTTTGCGACTATAATTGTCTAATTAGTAAAAAGGTTGGGAAGATTAGCAATAAAGAGATGCAGGTCAGGATCCTAAAAAGTATCTGGAATGGTCAGTTGGTGCTCCTCAATGGGTGTTGGTGTCAAAGGTGGTGAGTTTTTCAGGAACATGAACAAACTCTTCCTCTGTAGCTGTATTTTTGTTTTTGGCTTGTTGGAAGGGGTGGAATTTACCTGTACATGAGCTTCTTGACTGGCGAGGACCCAATCAATTTGTTCGTCAATTGTGATGTGATTTGCAATAGCATCTTGAATAATTTGCATGTCTTGTGGGTGAAGCTCATGGATTTCGTATTTTGTTGTTGCCTAGAGTATCATTTTATTCTTGGTCAACCCTTTCACTTTGAATGTTTATTTTTTGCTAAATATTTGTTCTGCGACGATGGCTAGTTCCTCTCTAAAAAGGTCAGGTTTCGATTGTTGCTCATCCTGAGGTTCGCCATCTTTTGTGGTCTCGTCGATCGGGTCTTCAACTGTTGGCTGATTAGTCGGTTTAGGTGCTGAAATGATTGCAAGTGGGTTTTCTTCTTCAACTGGAGGACCAAAAATTTCTAAGCAGAGATCGGCTTCATAGACTTCTTTTCCTCTGTCGGTTAGGGGCGATTCTATATTTTCTTGCTCTTTCCATGTGGAGGAAGGGATTTGATGCATAGTTTTGATTTCTTGTTAATGCTTGAAAAAATGTCTTGCACAGATGGGTAAAAGTTGATCTCTGCAGCATTGCCAACATCTCCTATACCATACTTTAGTGTAGTCTATCTCTAACTGAATGTGAACAGTCAGGGGTTGAAAACGACGGATTTATTGGGGCACTCTCCATTTTAAACATGTGGTATTGAGGACTTGAAACTGGTTCTCCGACCACATTTTGGTGACTGTATGGCCTTTGGGGCATCCTTGAGTCTGGAAGACTTTGAAATTGTACATGCTTTCTGAATACTTGCAATGAATGAAGGATCACCGATAGGTGAGATCTTGGACATTGCTATCCATATAAGTAAAGAAGGGCATCAAATCGTCATGCCATTTTATTGACATTTTTCACACGTCGATCACACGATACCAACTAAGTGGTCGGCCCATTTAAAGAGTTTCCCTTGAGTAGTGATGGATTTTATGACTTTTAACATGTTAAGTCGGATATCTGATGGTCATCATTACTGGTTAAGTAGATGGAAATGAGGATTGTTTCATGTTTGTAAGCACCATACTATATCTTGATAATAACAAGACCTTTGAAATTTTTCCCTTGCATGGAGCTAGTGAATTCTTCGACTAGGGATGCGTTAGACCTGACTGGTACAGCAAGCCAACCCTTTGCATGGTAGACCTATTACTTATGTAATGACTTGGACATTAATATCCACGGTTTGGCCGAACCATAATCTTCCATTATGGTATCTGCTCACAATGTAATGGGAAATCAAATCTTTTAGTTTGTCAAAACTATTGAGCAAGGGGGGCACCAAGATAATGGCAGATATTTGCTACGGAAAATTTATCTGCAAATTTGTTCAACTTGTCGTTTTGAAAACCCCATTCTCTCAATTCCTTCCAATATATTTGTCATTGATGTTCTTTTGTCTATGCTTTGTGAATTCTCTATAGGAGAGCTCTCAATGGAGACATTGTTAGATCCTTTGTCTCAGGCAATTTTTTCATGGTTGTCTTCATTGATTTTGTAGTGGTGCTGCTTCTTTTAGGTTCCATGGTAGTATCAGGTAGATAAGCAGGCTTTCTAGCTTGGGTTGGAGTGGCTGCTAAGTGAACCTGCTCAATCTCTTTGCAAAAGTGATCCCAGTTTTTCTCCAGATGCTTATTTATAGATGGAGAGCTCAATGGCCGATTTGGGGTAATAGGTGAAGGAATTAACTACTCATTTGATGGGTGCAATTTTTTTCTCACATGTGAATTGTCCTCTTTTTCTGGATTTTTCAGTCGGTCCTCATGGATTTGACAGCGTGGTCATTCATGGTGTTGTGCAATATGTTGTTCAACGATTGACTCAGTCGATGCTATATCGATTGATAGGCTAGAGGTCGACTAGTCGGTGGGAGTAGGGTGGGTTTTGATGAATATTCCTCATCCTTTGCTATTTCTCACTTTATGCTTGCCAATCTACAATCATTGCATTCAATTTTCCTTCCACAAACAATGTCTAAGCTTTTTTTATATTAAAAATAGGTCGTTATCTAACCGTTTCTTTCATTTCCCCTTTCTTGCTCCCTTTTTCGCTTTTTTTTCAATATTACATTTAAGTAACAAATAAACAATCGAGTGCAAACCTGGTAGTGCTACGTTCGATTAAATAGTGACATGACTATCAGTCGGCGTCGCACCCATTCTGAAGTATAAATATTTTTAGTCGAGCGTCACTGACAAGTTTAGAGAATACTCCTCTTTGGAGAGTTCTTAGTGTTAGGATTATAATCCTCCCTTGTCCAATTTGGTCAATTATGTCTAAATCCGAAGTCCTTTCAGTCTATATTTAGTCACTAGCACCATTGGGTCCACTTGGCTGAATTGGGGCACATGTACCAGTTACTAAAGTGTGGAGAACACTAATTGAGGCTAAGTGCCACTGATTGCATTTACATGCATCAGTTTAGGATCCTCCCAGATCAATCCCTACAAATTAGGAGCCACTGGGAGTGTCGACACCAACCTCCATTAGTTGAGTTTAGTTGGTGACTAATCAAGCTCAGTTAGGAGTCATTTACATTTAGTTTTAGGCTGTTACATTCATTTCTACTTAGTTAGCGCTAGCTATGCATGGCTGCATGTGGGTGAGGTGCATTTACTCACCTACCTTAGTCATTAGACTAGTTAACTGATAATTAAGACTGAATTAGACACTTGAGTTGGGTTTTTTAACTTTGATAGTGATTTAGACAAGTTCAATTTCCTTGTAGTTAGGTAGAGTCAAACCAATTCGAATTTCCTCACATGGATTCGAATTACATGAGGCTATTTAGCCAGTGTACTACATTGTAATTAATTATCTAATTACTTTTGATTAATGAAAGCATTCACAGTTGCAATCCATTTTTGCATTGTTTCATTCTTCAATTTTTGAGTAAAAATGTATGATCTATCTTGTGAGTTGTGTGTTGGTCCACAGATCTATGTGCTCAATTTAATATGGTATCAGAGCCTTGGAAGGACAAGGCACTTCTCCTACTATAGATTCATACTTGGATCAAAAAAAAATTGAGCAAAATTGCTCCTTCCAGCATTGCACCAGAAGCGAAGAGTTTACCACTTAATATCCCAAGTAAAGGAATTGTTGATCAAGCTTGCTTGATCGACTATGTTGGGTGTGAAGAAAATTCCAAAAGTGCAGGCTGTCGACCTTACTTTTTCTGTTTGATTGTGTGATTTACAGGTTTTCAGTCTTCTTCACTGCATTCTCTACAACTGCTCCGTCTCCTTCATTGCATTCGCTACAAGTAGCACAATGGCCCCTCCAATGAAGATTCTCACTCCTTTCAACTACCACCAGTGGAAGGAGGACATGGAGATACAGCTTCACTCCAAAAGACTCTTCAGACTCACAATGGAGACAAAGGTAGATCCAGTTCATTATGTTGACAAAGAAAAATACTGGAATAGGCTTGATGAAGCATATGGATGCTTGTGCCTCTCAATCTCTAGAGAGATTATCTTCCATATCAATGGATTGAAGACTCCCAAGGAGGTTTATGATAAGCTTGTTTCCTTGTTTGACAAGAAGGATGACCTGAGGATCTATTAGCTAGAGAATGAGTTGATTTCTCTTCATCCAGCCAACTTTGAAACACTGAATGATTTCTTCACCAAATTCAAGCACCCGGTGTTCCAGTTGAAGCCATGCAAGGTTGAGAAGGAGGATGATCAACTCATCCTTACCATCCTCTCAAAACTTGGTGCATACTACTCAGTCTTTGTATCAACCTTTCATCCAGGGAAGCTCACTACTCCAAATTGGAGGATGCCCACTCTTAATTCCTTCATTGAATCTCTCACCCATGAGCATGACAAGTTGATCCAAATGGGGATCATTTGATCTTCCAGAGATCAAGCACTAGTTGCTGGAGGACCTAAGGTTGTGAATGGTAAGGGGAAGCAAAAGGATGAGTCTCCTATGGAGAAAGAGCATTTAAATGAGCCTTCAAGTTTGAAGAGAAGCAGGAAGAATGGAAAAGGAAAGACCCTTTGTTCTTACTGTGGAAGGGGCTATCATCCAAAAAGCTCCTATATGAGAAGAACAATTGATGAAATGGCTCTTCTTCTGAAGAAACATAACATTGCTATACCTGCTAGCGCAAGGAAGGTTGACCATAGAGAAGAAACTGAAGAACATGAAGAGACATGCCATGCACTGAACGATAGGTTTTCAACAGCACATGCCTTCCTCATTGATTATGGAGCTTCCAATCATATGGTTGCATCCAGAGAATCATTCTCTTCTTTACAGTCTTCTGATGGCCCTAGTCTTTTGATGGGTAATAACAGTCAAATTCGACCCAAGGGGAAGGGTTCTATCAGGCTTGAAGATGGAAAATTCAAAGATGTGCTTTATGTGCCCTCCTTAGCTGCAAATATGTTATCTGTACACCATATGGCTCACACTGGCCCTCCAAAGTGAGTGATATTTGGTCCTGACTCCATGGAGATCACAGATATCTCTATTGGGAACATCATAGCGAAAGGTACTGCAAATCATGCCTCCACTTCCTGCCATTTTCAGAACCAATGCACTCTTAGCCGCCCACTTGAAAGGGGAGGTAAAAACATTTCATCTACTTCTTTTGCAGTTTCCACTAGTATTGTAGAACCAGCTATATTAGTTTATGAGGTTGAGATTCAGGGTGATTCGGATCCAGATCCAGTCCCTACTCCCAAGCGGGAAGCTAGGAAGATGACTGGAAATATATCTGACACACAAAAGAAAAAGAACCTTGCGTTATGTCATGCAATCTCACCTCCTTCAGAGAGATGCAACAAACTCCCTATGAGATGCTACATGGCAAGGTCTGATCAGTTACACTGCCTTCAAAAGAATAGAGTGGATCATACACCTCTTCATCCAGAAAGAGGCAAAGGTTACATTCCTCCTTCCTTCCATCATCATTTTGGGAGAAGATGGAGAAGTCTACATGCCAGGCCTCAAGATACTTGTGCACAGAAAATCATGCATGCTGCTTCTCTACATCACATAGATCAAGGTTGCAGCAACATATTTTCAAGTTTCTTAAACTTGAATCTTGATTCTATCTGCTTAGTTAGAGGGAAGGGGTGGGGGGGGGGTTCCCATGTGGTTTTTTCCCTAGCTCCTTGTATTGAGTAGTTACTTTACTTGTTGTAATGGGTGACCTATGGTCTTAGTTATCAAGGCCCACAAATTGTCCAAGTTAGCATTCAAGGGGGGGTGTTAGGATTATAATCCTCCCTTGTCCACATTGGTTAATTATGTCTAAATCTGGAGTCCTTTCAATCTATATTTAGTCACTAGCACCATTGGGTCCACTTGGACTAATTGGCGCACATGTACCAGTTACTAAAGTGTGGGGAACACTAATTGAGGCTAACTTCCACTGACTACACTTGCATGCATCAGTTTAGGAGCCTCCTAGATCAATCCCTACAAATTAGGAGCCACTGGGAGTGCCGACACCAACCTCCATTAGTTGAGTTCAGTTGGTGACTAGTCAAGCTCAGTTAGGAGTCAGTTACATTTAGTTCTACTCAGTTAGCGCTAGCTATGCATGGTTGCATGTGGGTGAGCTGCATTTACTCACCTACCTTAGTCAGCTAGACTAGTTAACTGATAATTAAGACTGAATTAGACACTTGAGTTGGGTTTTTGAACTCCGATAGTGATTTAGACAAGTTCAGTTGCCTTGCAGTCAAGTAGAGTCAAACCAATTCGATTTTCTTCACATGGATTCAAATTGCATGAGGCTATTTAGCCATTGTACTACATTGTAATTAATTATCTAATTACTTTTGATTAATGAAAGCATTCATAGTTGCAAGCCATTTTTGCACTATTTCATTCTTCAACTTCTAAGTAAAATTGTGTGATCTATCTTGTGAGTTGTGTGTTGGGCCACAGATCTATGTGCTCAATTTAATATTTAGCTGGACCGACCCATTTCTATTCAATGCTTCAATGATATATGGTCCTAGCCACGCAGTGAGTAACTTATTGGGTTTCCCTTTTATCTAATTATCATATAGTAATGCAAGGTCTTCGACTACTAATTCCTTTCGTTGTATGTTTCTATCATTCTAGGATTTTTGTTGTTGTTTTTGGACCTCTTGATGGTGAATCACCATCTTTCGATGTGCCTCAAGCTTGTTAAGGTCAAAATTTCGATCCTCCCTTGCTCTAGTGATATCCAAGTGAAGCACATCCGGTATAACTGGTGCTTGTTTCTTAAAATGAAGTGGGACAACTGCTTCTTATCCATAGACTAGTTTGAAAAGTGTGTGTCTCGTCGATCGTTTGTACGTTGTCTGGTAGGCCCATAGAATAACGGAAATTTTGTCGTCCTAGACAGGGATGATTTTAAGGAACCATACTTATTTAAAAGTGTATAAATGTTGGCGAATATTATCAATTCTTAAAACTCCAACTATAAAATGATTGGCGATATTTTAAAAAAAATATTTTAATTTCCAAGGATTTTATATCGTTTATATAATAATTTGGCGATTTTTAGGGTGAAAATTTTTTACCCCATCAAAATTGGGCGAAACAGGGCTTCAAAAAATGCAAAATGGCGAATCTTTTTTGGGAGAAAAACATGGAAAAATAGCCCACTGGGCTAAAATTCACCCCTAAAATTATCCCTGGTGCCAGATGTCTTTTTCAATACTGCATATTTTTCGTCAACCCCTTTGTCAAGGTTTTGTTGAATGCCTCGATTTCTCCATTTGACTCTAGGTGATAGGTTTTGCTCTTCCGATGGTTGATCATAAGTTCATTTACTAGCACTTTTATATTTTTTTGATAAAGTGTGTGCCTTGGTCGCTTATTAAGGTGAGGGGGCAGCCAAATATTGTGACAATATTTTCATAAATGAACTTGGATGTTACTTCATTTGAACATGTTTGCAATGGCTCATCCTTGACCCCTTTGGTGACATATTCGAAGGTTGTGATGATATAATGTGCTCATGTCCGTCGTCCTAGGAAAGGGAAAGGATCGATGAAGTCGATGGCCCAAATTTAAAATTTGAGGGTCATATTGATAGACAATAATGGCATTTCATTCCTAGGGAATGGTGTTGTTGAAAATGTAACTTCAAAAGATATTGTATTGTATTTTAACGGTACCTTCGTCGGATATGTTTTTTCCTTCGTTCGAGGATGTCATTATTGTATTTGGTTATGTTAGAATATCGAGGTAAAACCTCCGTTGTAAGTCGGGGAAATAACCCCAAGAAGAAATATTGTAAAATGTATTTTGAGTCTCCCAAGAGGGAAGTCGGCCATGTTAGGTTACGAAGTTGACCTAGTTAGGGATTGCGGTTAGTCATTTGTAGAGTATAAATAGGGAGACACCCTCCCTCATTTGGACACACGTCACTCAAGCAAATTCGCTTAAGAGAGAGAAATACAAGTGCACCAGTGAAGGAGAAGAAGAAGTTGATGAAGACATCTTACCTATCGGTATTCTATCTTGGTTTGACATTGTACTAAGTGACATAACTATTTGGAAGAAGTTGTGGGGTTTTCTCCTTTATGGTTTCTTTGAGGAAAATCTTTGTGTTCTTGAGTATTTTTGTGTTTGTCTATCTTTCAGTTTAAATATCTAACCCAAGTGAATTATAAACTCTAACATGGTATCAGAGCCACTCTGAAAGAAGGCAATTTGCAGCTACATAAACTAGGGATTCCAAGTTCTAGTAGTTTTCTCCATGAAATTTCCATAAAAGAGGGCTAGGACAACTCACCTCAAGGAGGCACATCTTTTGGTGGAGAAAGATTCCAGTTTGGAGAAGTTACAATTTTTACCTAATCACTACTTCCAAAGCAAACTAGGGCATGAAGTTATTGAGGTTTCCCTCCATGGAATTTGGAAAAGGACCTCACTGGACAACTCACCTCAAGGAGCCACATCTTTCTATCTATACAGAATTTGAATATTCCAAGTTTGGAAAATTAGGGTTTCTCTATGGAACCCTAGGTTAGTCAGATCCATAATTAACTTGGGCATATCAAATTGCTAAGATCTATTTCCTTGTTATTTCCATTTCAAGTTCTCATATCAAGATGATGAAGCACACCAAGGTTGAGGATAAGCTTGAAGGAGCAGATAACTTCCAAGCATGGAAGTATATAATCTCTATTATCCTAGAGAAGAATGACTTGGACAAATATGTCAATGAGGAGGTTCCAGAACCAGAGGGAGAAGAGGAAAAGGAAAACCTAAAGAAGACCATGATAAGATATAAAAGGATTATTTCATATTCCATCAAGGATAACCTTATCCCTCATGTATCATCATTGAATACTCCTAAGAATATGTTCGATGCTTTGACCAAGTTATGTGAAGGAAAGAATAGCAACCAGAAGATGAACCTGAGGAATCGACTCAAGAATTTGAAGATCCAACATTCAAAAACCATTCAGTCTTACTTCACAAGGGTTTCTTAGATCAAGGAGAAACTAGATGCCATTGAAGAAAATTTTGAAGAAGGAGAGATTGTGATGACTACCTTGAATGGACTTCCAAGGTCATGGGACTCATTCATTCAAGGGATATGTGGCAGAAAGAAACTAATCAAGTTCAACAAACTGTGGGAGGAATGCACTCAAGAATAATTTCGATTAGTATCAAGAGAAGAGAAGATGGAAGCAAGTGATGATCAAGTTCTAATAGATTAAGAAAAGAAGAATAAATGAAAGAGGGAGAATCACCCTCACAGAAGGTCCAAAAGATTCCAGAAGAATCATAGACCTCAAAAGGACTACTCCAATATTAGATGTTTCAAATGTGATGAGAAAGGTCACTTTGAAAAAGATTTCCCTAGAAAAAAAGGACCCACTAGGATAAACAAGAAGAGGCATCATGCTCACATTGCTGAAGAGGATGAACCAGAAGGGAAAAGAACAAAACAAGATTCTTCAAGTGATGAGGAATATGTACTTTAATCTAGAAGGATTCAACCCATGATGAAGAAGAACCTCTTATCCATCTTGGTATTTGGATAAGAAGGGATACATTTGTGAATGAAGAAGGGACGCTGTGGCTAGGGTGTTACCCCTAGCTTGTACGAATGAGTACCTACTAAGGACAATGGATTCCTCAGTAGCAGTTCAATAATATGTGAAATAAAAGATGCTAAACAGTAATAAAAATTAATCTAAACATATTCATGAAGCAAAACAGTAAAAAGTAAAGAATGATTTTTTATTGATCTGACCTCCAATGTGAAGGTTGGTGAAGCCCGTTGCGCTGATCCGAGAGGTTGCTTCGAGCTCCAGCTGCTCCTTCTCTTTCTCCAATGGTGGAAATGGGCCAAAAGGGGCTCTCACGGTGAAAGCAGCTTAATGGTGAGCTAGGATTTCAAGAGCAATTTTGGCAGAGGCAGGATACTTATGATTGTGGATGTGAAATAAGGGGTCTCCACCCCTTATTTATAGTTGGAAA
>LPNX011112042.1:0-32022 GCA_001517045.1 Pseudotsuga menziesii
GGGTATTGTAGGGTATGATATGGTATATATTACACATCCATGCATGACATAGTGTTATGATTGTTAGTGTATGGTATGGTTATGATGTTAAAAAGTTGAGGATAACCATAATGTTAAAAAGTTTATGAGTCGTAAATTCTTCCTCTAAGTATTGGAAATTCATAAGTTAGCGCACATGTGAACCACACATATCATTATATCACATAGGTGAACCACAGATATCATGTTCCAAGATCAAGTCAACCATATATGTATAAATTTGAACCTTGCTTTATATTATATATGTATAGAAATAATGTTACAAAAATTGTCTTGCCACATGGCCATAATACAAAATAGTGGATCAAAAAGTACATCTGTGTGTACATATGAACAAAATGTTACATCTATGTATTCCCCCTATACATTTATTCTAGTTATCCTCCCTTTTTTTGTCACTGCCAGTGTCTTCGGAGAAGTCTAGCTTTATTTTCTGATTGCTCACTAGTGATCCCCATCGCTGAACAAGAGGGATAGGTCGCATCAGTGGAGACTACAGAAAAACCAAATTTTGTAAGTTAATTTACCAACCTTAAAAATTTATATGTACATTTGTTCAAATTCAAAAACCAAAATAACATTTTTACTTACTGTATGTGAGTAACTAATGGTGGGTCATGGTGCCTCACTAACGATGACCCTGATTGGGTGCTCTTCAAGCACCACTTGCTCACTATCAAGCTGCATAAAAATATATATATATGCTAATGTCAACAAATATCATGTACCTTGGGGGGAAGAGGTGGGTCACCAATTTGGGTCTCTTCAAGCACCAAATCAGAGAAAGCGATACACAAACGTACAAAGAAAGTGATACATAAACATACCTGCTGGCTCATCAAAGGTGGGACACCGATTTGGTGCTCTTCACGCACCGGTGACTCACTAGGGGCCTGCATAAAGTAACATATATGTCAATTTCAGATAAAATAGTGAATCAGAGACATATATACTACATGGACGAAAAATGATGTTACCAAAGAAAGTGAAACATACATGTACTTGGCTGAGGGGAAGAGGTGGGTTGACAACAACCTTGCTTTGGTGCTCTTCAAGCACCACTGTCACAATAGGTTCCTGCATAAAGTAACATATGTCAAAGCGATACAAATAAAATTATTTTTCCAAAGAAAGTGAAACATAATTAAAAGCATATTTCAAATAATACCTGTGTCTGGGAATCTACCTCTACATGAGAGGAAATAGACTGAGATACAATATACTCATCTTGATCACCCTGCATAAAACATGTTGTATCAAAATTAGGATGTATTGAATGTTAAAATCTATACTATAAATATGTAAATAAAGTTGACAAATTAACAAGTATAGTTCTGACCCCTATTGGTGAAGAACCAAACCCATATGCAATATTGACAGCCGCATCAATGTTCTCAACATTGATCGATGGACTATGCAACTATGGTGTGCCATGGGACACCAGCTGTATATTTGTTCACATAATTTGTTAGATAATTAAATAGAAATAAATTGCGAAACAATTGAAAATTTTATTATGAAACAAAATATAATATGAAAATAATGAGTTTTACTTACAAAGCGAAGTAATCCATCATCTTGGAAGTCTGAAGCAGGGCCATAGCATATGCCTCCACACAATGTGCAAGGGTGTGGAGTAACACCACGCTCTGATCGCTCTGCATCTCCTGTGTGATCCGTAGATGGGCCCGCCTTAGAAGTGTCGGCCCCTTGGTCTACATTGCCTTGGACATCAGTCCCATGCTGAAGCAATGTATTTGCCAAGTCAAATAATGCCTCCTATGTATTCTCAATCATAGGACCTGTAGGAGGATATAGCCGAGGGGGTTTTGGTGTGCATGGAGGGTGTGGCACACGGTTAGGATCTGTCCTGGCACCTTCCCTATCTTGGGGCATCCCATGAACAACACCCTGGAAGCCTAAGAGATCGAAGTAGTTAACATGTTTCCCTAGGATGAATTCTGCATACAACTTCCTAAGGAAATAAAATGGGATGTCCATATTCCCATGAAGGTCTTCATCGAAGACCATATACCAATGATCCATCCAATTGGCCTTTATATTTGGTTCAATGCACCAGTCAATGGAAATGTGTGGTCAACTGGTGGGTGGAACCAATCCAGTGGTAGGGTCCTGGAATAATGAAAATAATTGGTCTTTTGTAATTTCAAGGGCTTTGATGTCTTTATAACTCAATCCATCAGAGTAGTATTGCCTCTTGGATTCTCTGTATGAGCTAATGTTGTACAGAGCTCCTTGGGCTTCGGCAATTGTGTTTGTTATTGTGTCCAATGCATTGGCTAAAGACTCTCTCAAATGATCCCCCCCTCTAATAGATGAGCTAAGACGCCTCAATGACACCAAACGCACAATAATCTGTGAGTTTCAATCTTATTCCCCCTCCGGGTTTGGGTTTGGGTTAGGTTGTGGGTTTTAGAGGGTGGGTTTTCCACATTGTCTTGTTCATTTCTGTTGTCTGTTAAGATTTAAACAAAAAAATACAAGTTATTTTACTTAATCATTCTTTGATTTCATTCAATTTTTTTTATTAAATTTGTTTAAAATAATTATAAAAACTATGAAATTATGGTAAATGATAAAGAATTAAAGACTAACTGAAATGGATAAAAGCATTTACCTACCATTGGAGCCAATCCACCTCCAACTCGACCTCGAACTCGACCTCCAAAAGCTAAAATGCAAATCACCTCTGCGCTATCTCGCCCACGTGATTTTTCGTTGTACCGATCCTGTGCAAATGCTATTTGAGGGGCCTGTGGCCTCTGTTTTATTTATTTTTTAACTTTTCAATATCACATATGTGATATATCACACTTGCGATATATATCGCATATGCGATATTGTAAATGTGAAATATCACATATGCCCCATCCTTCTTCCTACATAAATAATTAAATAAAAGAATTAATTACAAAATACTTTTGGTAACATAATTACCAACTAGGCTTACATAATTACATTTCCATGTAAGTCACTTTATGTAGTCTATAAAATATTTTTGGTAATGTGAAGCATGCAACTAGAAAGGTTATTTTTCTCATTATGTTGGTGTAAACATATTGTTATTGTTCTAAGCATTTACAAACATGGTTTTGGAGCCATAGTAAAGGCCATCGAAACCAATTGAAGGATTGATTTAGTGTGGGAATACAAACAAGATATGCCTAAAATAATGTTATCCAACAAGCATGAACTTGAATAAAGATGAGAAGGAGGTTACTAAAATTTCACTGAAAATTTATGAGATGGGTAACGGCAAATGAACTTGACAAAAATTTACAGGAGGAAATAAGGAAACTAAGTAGTCATATTGTCGATAACAAGTAGAGGATGAAATATATTTAGAGCGAAGCTTTGTGGAGGCTTCAATCTTTGTTGATTCCAAGCTAGCATGAAATAATAATTATTTCCTTAAGCAACTTACTTAAATTACTAGAGATTTCCATTAAGAGTGGTGTTAACAACACAAATAGAACATGGATATTTGAGTGACACTCCACAACTTGAAATTTTTGTGAGGCTATGGGAGTCCTTTTTATGTAATGTATGAAGGAATACCCTCTCCGCTTTCATTAGCATGTCGTTGAAGTAGTCACATGTGCAAAGAAATACAAGTGGTGTGATTGAAAAATTAATATTTGAAACATGAACTAGGGCCTTTCGTGTTGGCCATTTATCGTAGGTTATGCTTCTTGTAATAATAGAAGATGAAGAATATTCAGGTGACGCTACGTAACTTAAACCTTTTGCGAGGCTATGCGACTCCTTTTTAAATGACAGATGAAGGAATACTCAATCCAATTTTGGCATTTTCATGGTGTAGTCACACGTATAGCCAAATAGAGATGGTGTGATAGAAAAAGAAATAATTGAAACTAGAAGTAGGATTTTTGTTTGGTTGTTTCTCCTTGGTAAAAAACGTATGTGAAAATACATGTAGAAAGTTACAAATGTCAATAGTTTGTCAAGAAATGGGTTTCCCATTGAGGAGGAATTGGAAACAAATGCAATACATAGGCTTCTTGTGTGGTTTGGTATTGAGGTGGTTTTGTAAATGTTGAATATCGCATATGCGATATTTAACATTTACAAAATGCATATGCAATATTTAACATTTAGAAAATGCATATGCGACATATCGCATACGCGATACGTTTTTATGAACCTTAGCCTTGTGTTTGGGCTCGGGTTATTCCAAACGTACCATCAATAACGCATATGCATTCTTGATTTGCACTTCGAAAATGCGTTTCTGATTTCTTAAGTGGCACTAAAAAGTGGAACCAACTTCGTGCGAGCACCCCCATATAAATGAGGTTGTTCCTATGTAATGAAGGAAGACAGGGAAAACTCTATGAGCATTGATGTAAGTCTTTTTTGAAAGTATGTATTATTCTCTATGAATAAAAATATTTTTTTCTACAGAAAAAAAAAGAATTCATTAATGCATAAATTTATGTTAAGAATAGATTTTCGAGTAAATACATAAAAGTGATTCGCTCAGCTAAGAGGTAGTTAAGATTTGGAGGAATATGTCAAGGAATGGAAGTGTGCTCCCTTATGCATCATCAATGGATTATTTTTAGGTGACCTACATGTCATTGAATAACGATGATGAGTGAGTTGCTTTTGGGATAAGACCCTAGTGATAATTGTTCCAGTTACTAGATCAATACCAAACCCAAAGAGTTTCAACAAGTGAACCTTTCATGAATTCTGAATGACGAGGGTGTTCTTCTATTTTGTTAAGACTGCAGACGTGTACTTAGCCTATCAATCTAGCAAGTGAATTTTTGAATGAATTGTCAATGAGGAGGGTGTTTTTCTCTTTTGTGAAGATAACGAAGGTGTAGTTATCCCATTGCTCTATTAAAATATCTAGCGTAAGGCACTTACTCTCGACATAACAAAAGGGGACAATCTTGTTATCAATATTCTAATTAGGTAAATAAAAAAATACTAATAATTCAATAGCATCCAAAAAACGCAAAAGAATAATACATCCAGGTTAGTGAGGAATGATCTTGTGAAAATCCATTTAGATATTGTTCTTTGAATCTCTTTTAGACTCAAAGAGAATTTTAACTTACACTTAAGGTGGTATCAACACTAAATGCATTATTAATATTAAAAAGAAATAAAGTCAAGTGCGGTGAACAAGTCTTCCACTAAGTGCCAATTATCCATGCATCAACTACTAGTTATCCTTGTATCAACTACTAGTTATTTTTTATATTCTTTCTGTTTATAATTGTTTATTTCAAATTTGAAAAACATACTTGCTAGAATATAAAAATTCTAGAATATAAACACCTATCCATCTAATTAATATATAGCTTTTATACACCATCAAAATCCATGATAGCATATGGTGTGTGCTATTGACTAAATATATTGTATTTATAGAAGATACTTGGATATATCAATTGCTATAAAAAAAACAAAATGTAGATAAGTTCAAAAGAAGCTTATATCATTAAGTTCGAAATGGTACTAAGATCAAAATATATAAATAAAAATAATAAAAAATAAATAGAAAGAAAGAAAAAGAAATTCAAATTAGCATCTATTTCAAAATACTAAAAAATAATTAAAAAGATACAATAAAAACTATAGATGTAATTATAATACTATAGATCTAATTGTATTTTAAATAATTATTTTTAAATCAAAATAAAGAAAACTAACTAAAATGCATCATAAATCTAACTATGCTCACAATATCCCACCATCACATATACCTATTTAATAGTAAATAAAATGTCACCATCTCACAAATTCAAAAACATAATCTATATTAAAAAAATGCAAAACCATAAAAAATAAACTTTAAAATTAACCTGCCTTTGAAATAAGTAGGTTGCTACCCAAAAAAACAATACAAGAATTCAATATAATATGCACAAAATAAACTTTAATCAACATATATGATCATTCAAAATATTATGTATAGTAAAATACAAAAACTATCTTAAAAACACTAATTCCAGCTTTGTCTACAAGACATACATAGACAAGGCTGCATCCTGCTCAAAGCAAAACTCGCTTAAGGTTTGGGCTTTGAGTCATGGTAGCTTCAGCAAATTCCATAGGTCCCATATATCATTGATAGAGGAGAAGATTTGAACTATCAAACTCAACCAAATACCCCGGCCCTCTTTAAAATATTTGTTGCATGGACGAAGACAAGTCAACCAACTGGTCACCATTATTGTGTTCTTTATCAGACAACTGTTCAAGCTGTTTCTAATGGAAACAAACAGATCCAATCATAAAGCTGCAACACCTGTTTAACGAACGTATCCAACCATAAAGCTGTAACAATCTATTCAACTGCATAGCTTAGCATGGATCAAATTGAGTTGTATTTTTAACATGATCAATTTAGCATGAATGGAACTTAAATGAACATTGAACGGGATCGCATTGTCACAAATACCATTAATATGGCAACACTGCAAATAAATGAATATTGAACGTACGGGATCACATTGTCACAAATACCATTAATATGGCAGCACTGCAAATCAATACCAACATGTCTCTTGCTATATCCTCACGCAAGGAGATCAAGCAAGAGTTATTTGGAGGAACAGAATTGGAAGGAAAAATCTGAAAAAAAGGACATTAAAAAAAGCAATAAGACGAGCAAAAGATTTAGGTCTTTGATGTAAAGTCTGGAGTTAAAAGACGAATAGTACAAACCGTTAAAGATCCCCAAACAGATGAGGTCTTTTAGTTATATTTATTATAAGTAAAATTTTATTTGGAAGTGATTTGAGAGACTCGTTGGTTGGATGTCATGTACAGGCACACGTAACGCTCCCACCATTGCGAGTGCACTGACTGTTCTGGAATTGTTCAGCGATACAAAACGTCAGACATGCTGCCTGTAAAACAGCCGAACACTGGACGGTTTGCAATAATTTCCTCGTGTTCATGATCATACTGATGTCTGCACTACCAGAGAGCTGCTGCAGCGTCCTCGCTTCTGCTAAATTCACTCCTGCCACGAGCAATAGAAAAACACACAAAATATACGATCAATAATCTGATGTGGTGCATGAGATGGGATTAACACTAGTCCTTTCTGTTGGCTCAATAAATATGATAATGCTAATTTAGCCTTTTTGAATACATAACATAATTATATACCATAGTAGGAAGATAACATTAAGAGCATGAAGATGACTATGGCCAGAGGAGCCTGCTGCTTTTCCCCCATTCTCCTTCCTTTTTCCTCTGCCTTGCCTTTCCGAGAACAAACAAACGAACAAAGAACTCTCTGCACTCTCCACAAAATAAAATGATGCTGCTCTTCGCAACTGATCATGGGTTGAGCAGCTTATTAGAGCAGTTTATATAGAAGAATATGCCAATAATTCTGCATTCCCAGCTCATTCCATTCATTATATAAATCCTTTTCAATTATATATATACAGATAAGCACTCTAATCCATAAAAATAACTTGCCAGCTCTTTGCCAATACCGAATCACAGTTTAATGTTTTTTTTTTTCAAATAAATAGTATTCCATTGTCGCATCAATTGATTCCATTATGTCTCTGAGAATCTAGAGTTATGGTAATCTTATCTGATTTCCATTTCTTAATTTTCATTAAACTCAAAATGCCGCAATACCAACGTCTCTATGATTAAGTTCTGTAATCAATTCCTGGACGACGGTGTGAGTCCCATCACGTTATGTGAAAGTATAAATGAAATTGACAAGACAAAGAGAATCTAGCAATGCTTAACAAAGATATTACTTCTGATTACATGCTTTCTTTAATTTTTAATATCGGTGCATAGTTAGCCACAATCATATTGATAAAATTAATATGTTCCAATTAATTTGAGAGGAATATATTTGAGATATTCATAATGTTTTGTGCTTTTAACTAATATGTTAATTTGTTGTGTATGGGTGTTCATTGATTGTTCTCATGATATTAAGCTGCCAAATAGAAAGACATGCAATGGTTCACTCCAATAAAGATAGACTTCCGAGACTAATAGAGAGTCATTAAAGTACAACTACATCATTATCATCAAATTTAATAATTGTATCACTTTAAAGTTAGGGTAATAGTTAATATTGGATAGTTAATCTAATAGTTATCCAATATAGCCCAGGTTAAGTTAATAGTTATAAAACCATTAAAATTAAGCTAATACTTGAATCTAATAGTTAAGCTAATAGTTATCCAATATAATGGTGATTAGAGTTGAAGTTAAGTTAATAGTTGTATCTAATATTTAATTCAACAATTAATAGCAATTGCACTTGCAAGTGGAAGTCCTCATTAGAGTTGAACTTAAGCTGAGTATAGCTCATAGTTGTACCTAATAAATAATAGAATAATAGAAGTTTAAAGATTAATTTTTCCAATTATCATGAGCATAGGCTGTACTATTGTATTATATAATTTTTTTCCAAAGTTTATGTATCTGTAGTATATATAGTAATTCCAGTTAAAGTTAACCTAATAATTTTATCATAAACTTAAATTCATAGTTGTAATTAATAATATAATAATTGTATCTAAAAATCAATAGTTAAAGTTAAGTTACTGCAAACCTCCTTTTAGAGTGAGTGATGAGTATGCTTATTTAGACTGAAGATCCCTCGTTGCTTCCTACATATTTGGCTTGACGATTGCTGGTTGCGTAGATTAATCTTCATGTGCTAAAATCCCGACCTACCGGCTACACATCAGCTTCAAATCTCAACGTTGTGCCTTCGCTACGCATCAGCTTCAAATCTCAATGTTGTGCCTTCGCTCATGGTAGAGAACGTGAATAGCAATTTATTAAGCACCTACGCCTCAATTGGGAGTCAACACTGCAACTGGCATGTCTTCCTCGAGCTGCTAACCAGCCTAATGTTTGTTTCCATATTCATCATGGTAGAGAACATGATTGAACACGTACGCCACAACTGGGAGAGTCGTCACTGCAACTTGCATGTCTGCGTCCAGCTTTTAGCTGCAACTTATTGATAAATATACGTTTAAAATAGTTTTCACCATTGGATCATCTACTCATTAACTTATTGATAAATATACGTTAAAATAGTTTTCACCATTGGATCATCAACTCATTAAATATATTAATTATATTAATGAGACACGATAAAATATTTTATAATTGGAACATCCACTAGATAAATTTATGAGATGTAGTGAAACATACTCTATTTTCAGCCCATTAAGAGTCTTTGTAGAGAATAAAAGCGGTCTCTAAGAAAAAGCAAGGCGCTATTATTTGAAGAAGAATCTGCTAAATAGTAGCGGTCTCCATGAAAATGCAGGGCACTATTATACACTTCCCAGCGAGTTTTAGCAGCTGCATAGGACCGCAGTCTGGGAGCATTAAGTAATGCTCCAACAACTCCATTTTGATGGCTTTTCGGATCAAACTTTGATGCAAAATCTTTAAATGAAGAGAATAGAATCTTTGAATGTATCACCCTTAACAAAACTACAAGTAAAGTGGCCAATCAATGTTGATAGACTCAACTAGCCATTTGGGACTTCCTAGGCTTCCATTACATATCCAAAAATGTGCTGCAACTTCCACAAAAAAAATTGAAGCCTGGGCTTGTTCCTTTAGATTTCAAATTAATTTTTAGCCAAATGAAAAGTTGCAAACTCCATTTCTGTTTCATCTTTCATGGTTTTCTCAGTATTATTATTCTCACTGTTCTCCACTACGATAGAATCAGTGCTTGCATTGATTAATTCCTTCCTTGCCATCGAAGGATCCGTAATCATGGGCACTATATGGTCTCCAAGATACTTCAAAACCTGCGCTTCCTTAATTCGATCCATCACAAACATGTATGTTTAAGCCATCCTTCGATCCATCACAAACATGTACGTTTAAGCCATCTAATGGACAAGCAGTTAAGTCAACGGTTCTATTGACTTCACTGCTTTTCCGTTGGATAGCTTAAAGGTACACGTTTTTTAAGCTCACGTCCTTGGAAACCAGAACTCTTCTGATGTGGAAACCATAGATTATTCTAGCACTCACTCCTTGGTTTGATGGATTTAGATGACGAGTCCCCTTGACCTAATATTGAATGCCTGGTTTGCATTTTAATCTAGAACGATCCCCTTCACTCACATATCCACATTAAGGTAATAGTTTTTAGAACAGGTTTGAGTAAAATAGCAATGATTTGAAACACTTTTTTATACACTATTTTCTAAACCTAAGGACTTGATCATATAAATATGTAAAATACATGATTTCCAATCATAGCAAAAGAAAGAAAGGAAACGGATACTCAATCAAGAGTGAGTAAACAGAATTATATGCATAAAGAATATATTTCATCTATGCAAATAGAATCATGTTGAAAGTAGTATTCGTCGTATGTACGGTTTGGAGGGAGATCTTTCATACCTTTAGAGATTCACCCTACAATATGGAGTCAAAAAGCCAAAATAAATTATTTATTTCTAATAGTTATTCAATATAATTGTGATTCAAGTTGAAGTTGAAGTTAAGCTGATAGTTATACAATCATTGGAATTAATCTAATAGTTATATTTAATAATTAATTTCAATTAAAAGTAATTAGAGTTGAAGTTAACTTAATAGTTTTATCATAAATGAAGTTAAGCTCATAGTTGTAGCTAATAATATAAGTATCTAATAATCAATAGTTGAAGTTGAAGTTGAAGTTTATTTTTTCCAACTATCAAGAATTTTACTTATCACATGGTAACTAAGGTATTTTTTATTTTTTTTGAAATTGTTATTTAAGAATTTTGAAGGTTGTCCATAGAATCAAGTACACTTGTCTCATTCTCGTCCATAAATGAAAAAACATAGATGGTAGTCCACCCCAAAATTATAAGATATATACTTCTTGTTGGGGCACGCACCTTAACGGTCCTTAGTTTTGGTAACTCCGCGGTTTTTGTGGAAGCTTGTAAGCAGAGTTGTGACTCAAAATAGTCTTAGGGGTGTTGGGGTTGAGTCAAAGCCCTCTTTTTGTAATTAACCCATGGTTTAAGTCCAAGGTTTAGGGTTCATGGTGCCCATGGTTTAAGCCCATGGTTTTGTAATAAGTGCACTTGTATAAATAAGCACTCTTGTGAAGAAGTCAGTTTAGGCTTTTGATGCAAGATGAATTGATGCGAAGCTAAAGCTTGTTGTGAAAGGTTAAGTCCCAGCTGTGTGTGTGGACGAACTCTGCAATTGTGTGCGCAGAGGGTTTTGGGTGATTAAGAAGATCTACAGCTGTGTGCGCAGAGATCTGCAGCTTAGTGCGCAGCTTTGAGGAATTGAAGGGATCTGTAACTGAGTGCGCAGATCAGAACTGTGATTTTTGTAAAGAGTTGAATAAAACACAGTTCTATGGACGTAGCCCCTAAACTGGGGGTGAACCACGTTATATCGTGTGTTGTGGTTCTATTGTGTTGTTGTTATGTTCTTTTATGCATTAATAATTATATAACTGATATGTAAGATCACTGCTAAATAATAATTTCGCTGTGAATTCTTAGTAAAGGGTTAAGCAAGGCACTGTTTGTTTATCTAACTGCGAAGCTAAATAAGTGAATATCAAAGCTCTGCATTTTATGATTTTCATTTGTTAGAAGCTAAAGGTACTGTAATATCCCTCTTCTGCTTGCAGAAACCTGATTCTGCGGCACCCCATAGCTGTGTCGGGTGAGACTGCAACCTGTTCGCAGGTTGTTGCCAAAAGGGACAACACTGTGGGTCTTTTGTTGGTGCGAAGACAAAAGTATACAACCCGGGTCTGCCCTAAGCCCAACAAATTGGTTCCGTTTCCGGTTGAACTCAGTATCTGCTCAAGAGGGGTTTACATCGTACCTCGAGGGATATGTTTTGGAGACCCTCAGTGAAAGAAATCGGTGATTGGATTGAAGAGTCTTATCTGAACTTTGCTGTACAAGAGAACAAAGATCCGTGTTGTAGTTCAAATGACTTTTTACAAAGGTACGTTTTTTCTGATGTTTATGAAATTTTCTTTGGTAGTATCCACATAGAGTTGAATCAGTGGTTATCTAGGTTAACAGAGAGAAGGACGAACTTCCAAGAAGGTCAGTTTCCTGATTGGACCCCCGTAAGAATTAATATATCGAAAAGGGTGAACAACGAGATATCCCGAGCTGTTGATTTCTGGACAATGCGAACCCTTGAAGCATTTGTGACGGAGTTCGCCATTAACACAAGTACGTCCTTCAGCGAAGCCGAATGACAATTTTTCAAAGGGCCAAGGGATAAGTACTTGAATTCATTTAGTTTGAGAATTAGAATGCTATTGGCTGAAAAAGGTATATTGCTCATTGAATCAGACTGTTAGATTTAGTATTACTAACCTATGTTTGCAAGTGAAAGTACCTTCGATGAGCAAAGTGGTTTGCTGCGAAGTGGCAAAAGGTACAAGAGAAATTTTGAGTCCTATACCCTAGGTCAGAATACTGAGTCTAATCTCGTAAGTCCAGTAGCCTCAGAGCCCGAAGAAAACCTTTTTGTTGGAAACCCTTTGTAACCCCGCAACGAAGACCTATTATCCCCGAGAACCCGTCGCAATCAAAAAGTAACCCTAGCGTGAGTATCCCTGTCGCAGGTCAGTATACCCCAGTAAGTTCCCCCCTGCCTACTACCAGTCCTCCTTCCCCCCCTAGATCCGCGATGGCCCATATGAATGATGACATTAAACTCTCTGTTTTCAAAGGAACTGGATCAGAGGATCCAGAACAATTATGGTTCTTATGTGAAGCAGTGTGGACTGCTAAGAACATTACGGATCAAGCTACGAGAAGAGCGCAGCTGGTTACTTCTTTTAGAGACCGCGCTTTGACCTGGTTCATGAAGTTTTTCAGTACTCAAAACCATGTCTTGGCTGATATAAAAGCAGCAATGATAAAGGAATTTAAGAAGCCTAAATCTGAGTCACAGTGTATCACTGAACTAAAAGAAATTCAGCAGCGGCGAGGAGAATCAGTGTGGGATTTTGATCAGAGGTTCAAAGTTCTGCTAGATCAAGTCAGTTTCACTATTGGACCAGCGCAGCATAAGGAATGGTTCATCGCAGCTTTGTCACTGCACATCAGGACTCCACTCATGCAACAGAAGGTTGCGGATCAGCAAGAGGCTTTGGAAATCGCTATGAAGCTTGAAACAGCCCCTGTCGAAGATAATTCTGGTATCGCTCAAATACAAGCGCAGTTGGCAGCGATGGCTCTGAAGCTTCGCGATATGAAAAAAGGGAAAGCTAGTCGGGAAGAGGTTTGGTGTACACGATGTCGGACAGAGGGTCACGACAAGGAACAATGTCCTGCGGTAAGAAATTTCCTGAATTCTGGTGCACCAAACCCATTCAACCCTAGTGTTCTATATTACGAGATCTGTAGGACAACTGGCCAGCATCGACCGGAAGACTGCTATCTTCTGCAGAGGTATGTGCAAGTCCCTAAGAACCCTTATTGTAAGTTATGTAAGTCAGTGGGACACAACGAAGATGAGTGTCACAGCTTTGACATCATGAGAGAATGCACTTATGATGCTTATCGGGTACAAAATGATGGCCAATGCAATGATGGATATGGTTACCGTGGTAGTACATCAGGTCGCAGAACTTTTGGAGGCCGTGGTCGTGGTGGTATGGCTGGCAGAGGACGAGGCCAGGTTGTGTGCTATAACTGTAACCAGGCAGGACATCTAGCTAGAGACTGTCGGAACCCAACTACGACATGTCGATATTGCAGAGCTGTCGACCATGTGATTGAGCAATGCCCACAGCTGATAGCCAAGATTCAAGAAAGAAATAGTGGCCCTACTCAGAATATTCAGCTGATCGTTGTGGAGCAACGACCTGTCCCAACCATTAATGTTGTTACCAGGAGTGGAGCTACAACGAAAGTGCAGAACAAGGAGAAACATCCTGCCGAGGCTTGGGTTCGTAAGGCCCCAGAACAAATCCCAGCATTTGATGTCGAAAGGGAAAAAGAGACATTTATGGAAGCCAAGAGAGACTTTGATGACCCCAACACCTCAGTAGCACTTGTGCAACAACCTCAGCAGCAGTCGTTGCTGCAAGAAGCTTCGACGGATAAAGTAAGTACACTGTCCTCCTTTTTACAGAGTTGTATGAAGCTCTTAAGAAATCAGATTGCTTTAAATGAGTTGGAGAAAGTTATTGCTTCTTGCAAACCTCAGCGAAGTTCTGGTAAGGAAAAAACTGTTCATAGAGTCAGAAGAACTGGTAGGGAAATGAGATTGAATGCTCAGGTAGGAGAGTATGACATGACTGATGTCATATTGGATCTAGGATCAGAAGTAAATGTCTTAACTAAGCAGACATGAGAACAAATGGAAAAACCTACTTTGGAATGGTCCCCTATACAGTTGAGATTAACCAATCAGCAGAAGATTGTGCCCCTAAGAAGACTCCCTAGTGTATCAGTAGATATTGATGGAGTCAGTACCTTAGCAGACTTTGAGGTAATTGAAATAATTGATGACAGCAACCCCTATCCAGCACTGGTAGGCATTGAATGGGCAATAGATAATGATGCAGTAATAAACTTGAAGAAGAGGCAGATGACTTTCAAAGGGAAAGGACTGAGAGTCATCGTACCATTGGATCCTTCTCAAAGAGAGAGGTGCACCGAGCTAGTAAGAGATGAAGACCAGAATGTTTTGGACCATATCTACAATATCACAGTGAAGGAAGAAGATTATGTTGATCCTACTGCCGAAGGTATCGTGGATTGGCAGTGTGATAGCTCCTGCATGACGGATTCAGATGATAGCCTAGAGAATTGGCAGAATAGACTGTATGAGCTACATGGACATCGATGTGCAAGAATTACCAAGTCTCTCAGATGGCTTAGTTCATAGACAAGAACCATACCTGTTTTTGATGGTTCGACAGACCCAAAAAAGTTTATTGTGCAATTCTCAGAGCAGGTACCAGACTCACAGAAAACGGAGACTCTAGATTCAGTATTCAGAGCCACAGTAGCCAGATGGTGGAATTGTCACAAAAAGTACATTCATAGTTGGGAAGCGTGCCAGAAGTCCCTTTTCCTAAGATTCAGGTACTAACCTCAGGAGGTGCGAAGCAGGTTTAATGGTACGACCAGTCCTCAGGGACATTTGGAGCAATGCTACGAAGCATGGAAGCATGTACCTCATGAAGAATGGATAGATAGGTTTGTGCACACACTGAAACCTATAGCAAAGAACTGGTGTGCGGAGGTCGAGCTTCGCCACGGTACTGTAAGTTGGGATAGTCTTGTTGATAGTTTTGTGCTGACATTTTCTATTAATGAGGTTTCTCCTGCTTTGGACGCAGTTGTTAGGTTGATCCATACTAAAGTATTTGATGATCAAGAAATAGCAGAATACCATCCTGATTGGAAGAAACAAGAAACCAATGCAGTAGAATGTTATAACCTCGCAATTGACGAGGATGACGATCCGTGCAACATTAACATTCCTGAGTCAGAATGACACTGCGAAGTACATGGACTAGCAGTTGAAGCACCTAAAGTGACTCAACCCCTGAAGACGCGGACCATAAACATTGGGTCAGAAGAAAACCCTAAGTATGCTACCATTAGAGATTATTGGGATGACGAAATGGTGAGTAAGGTGACCCAACTTCTCCATGAATATCAGGACCTATTTTCGATGAAGTTCTTAGAGATGAAAGGTATCCTTGGTGATATAGGAGTGATAAAGATCCCTTTGAAACCTGATGCAAAGCCTGTGAAACAACTCCCTTATAGGCTGAACCCTAAGTATAAGGAAAAAGTTAGAATGGAGCTAGATAAGATGCTTGCTGCAGGAATCATTGAGCCTGTTGAAGAATCCGAATGGGTCAGTCCTATGGTGGTGCAAGAAAAAAATACTAAGGGGAGAAATCAGAATCTGTGTCGATCTGAGAAAACTGAATGATGCCTGTCTACATGACCCTTTCCCCACTCCCTTTACAAATGAAGTTTTAGACAATGTTGGAGGTCAAGAAGTGTACTCTTTTACTGATGGATTTTTAGGTTACCATCAGATTAGAATTGCTCCAGAAGATAGACATAAGACAACCTTCGCTACAGAGATGGGATCCTTCCAGTATACAGTTATGCCCTTTGGATTGAAGAATGCACGTGCTATGTTTTCTAGAGTAGTCATTTCTGCATTTAAGGAATTTATACATAAATTCTTAGAAGTTCATTTTGATGATTGGACTATCTTCGGGTTATTAAAAGACCATATAGATAGCTTAAGACTTATGCTGGAAAAATGTAGACAGCATCAGATTTCCTTGAACTTGAAAAAGTGTATCTTTTGTGCCCTTTTTGGAATTCTTCTAGGTCACATTGTATGTAAGCAAGGATTGATGATGGATCCTGCGAAGATAGCCATTATTGTGAACCTGCCACCTCCGAAGTCTGTTAAACAACTTCGCACTACGCTTAGTCATACTGGATATTACAGGAAATTCATTAAAGGATATGCCCAGATTACAGCCCCTATGGAAAAGCAGTTGAAGAAAGATATTAAGTTTGAATGGACACCTGAGTGTCAAGCGAGCTTGGATATTTTGAAGGAAAAGATGGCAACTGCCCCTATATTAGTATTCCCTGACTGGAATAAGGAGTTTCATGTGCATGTCAATGCATCCTCCATTGCTCTGGGTATAGTATTGGCTCAGTCAAGTGAAGGTAATATTGATCACCCTATTTTTTTTGCAAGTAGAAAATTGTCCATAACAGAAAATTACACTACGACAGAATGAGAAGGTCTAGCTATGGTTTATGCATCGCAGAAGTTTCGACATTATCTGTTAGGATCTCATTTTAAGATGGTCACTGACCATTCTGCTTGGAAGTATTTGGTTAATAAGCCTGTGCTAGGTGGAAGGATATGCAGATGGTTGATTCTGTTTCAGGAATATGACTTTGAGATCATAGTCAAACCTAGAAGACTGAATCTAGGTCCTGACCACTTGTCGAGGCTCGAGTCAGGAGAAGAACCCATTAGTTTGGACGAAGGTCTTCCTGATGCCCAGTTGTTTTCCATCCAGATGGTTGATGATTATTTCCAGGATATTGTTTAGTACTTGTCTACAGGTTTTGCACCCGCTGAAATGACAATGCAGCAGAAGAAGCAGCTGGTGGTTCGAGCAGCTGACTTTACCTTAATAGCATGACAACTATATAAGATGGGACCAGATGAAATACTGCGCAGATGTGTCCTGAAGCATGAAAAGCCATTAATTTTGGTTGAGGCACATTCTGGAGCAGCAGGAGGTCATTATGCAGGAAAAGCTACAACACAGAAGAAATTGACAGCCTGATTGTGGTGGCCCATAATTCATAAGGATGCAAGAGAGTATTACCATAGTTTTGACATCTGTCAGAGGACAGGAAAACCATCTAGGAGGGATGAGATGCCTCTAGTTCCGTAAGTAACTTTACAACCCTTTGACAAATAGGCTATTGATTTTGTTGGACCTATCAATCCCCCTGCAAAGAAATCCGAAGCAAGATACATTATTACAGCAACTGACTACCTTACTCATTGGGCCGAAACTCAACCAGTCAAGACCTGTAGTGCTGCTACAGCCGCGAAGTTCATCTTTGATAACATCTTGTCAAAATTTGGGTGTCCTAGAATTCTTATGAGTGATCAAGGATCCCATTTCTTAAATAAGACTATTGAAGTATTGACTGAAGAATTTCAAGTATATCATCAGAAGAGTACTGCCTATCATCCTCAAGCAAATGGAACTGTCGAATCCTTTAACAAGATCCTTGAACATGCTCTGACGAAGGTTTGCAATGCTAACAGAAATGACTGGGATCTTAGAATTCCAACAGTACTATGGGCTTATAGAACCACCTGCAAGAAGTTGACAGGCCATACACCTTTTAGGTTGGTTTATGGACAAGAAGCAATCATGCCTATGGAGTACATTGTTCCTAGCCTCAGAATATCTGCTTTCACAGAGATGGATGACCCAGATGTGATGAAAGAAAGGCTGGCAAAGATACTAGAACTTGAAGAGGATAGATTCACCACAGGGTTCCAGCAGCAAGTGCAGAAAGCTAGAGAAAAAGCATGGCATGATAGACACATTAAGAGGAAGCAGTTCCAGAATGGTGATCTTGTGCTTTTATATGACAGTAAATTCATGAAATTTTCGAGAAATTTCAAGGCACATTGGAAAGGACCATACATAGTACAAAGACTTACTGATGGTGGCGCAGTCCAGTTAGCTAAACTGAATGGAGAAATTTTACCTTCCATGGTAAATGGAAGTAGGTTAAAGAAGTATAGGGACAAACTGGGACCCCTTAATCAGAAGTAACAGCAAGAAGGGCAATCTAAGTACCAAGAACAGTTGGCATTGGGTACTAGACTATAATGAAGCTGTTCTCAAAGCTACGAAGTGTTGAAGACTGTCAAAGTTTGAAGGTTGAATTTTGGTTGCCGTGTGGGTCAGGATGGGTCAAAGGAGAATATTATGTCGAGGGTACTCATTGAGGTGAAGCTGAAGTTAGTGGTTATGTCAAAGAAGAAAGGTGTGTCGCAGCCTAAAATGTGACTGACGAGACAAACTCGACTTGGCGGCATCAGCACATGAACTTCCTGTCATGATGATATTTTGGGAAAATTGAGCGCTGTGTGGACCAGATTTACCGCCGCCCCATCAGATTTGGTGTCATTAATGCACCATGATGACAGATTTTGTTGCGGGATTCTATAAGAAGCTACACCGTCCTCCGACTCCTGCATCGTGCACTTCTTTGAGTTTACAGTTAGCACCATGTCGATAGATTGCAAAGTCTAGGAATTGTTACGAGAGTTCAGAGAGAGAGGTCTGCAGAACCTTATGAGCAATCCACCGTGCGAGGAGGTGTCTCCAGTGCCAAAGCAGCCAATGCAGATACGATCAACCAGAAAGAAATTTAAGGCAGAAGTTCGCTCTAAGTGGAACGAAGAAAGGCACAACCCCTTAGGAAAGACTCAGGAGGATCCTTGTAATGTCCCCCTTATGCACCCCAAGAAATTCGGGTTTTTTGAATGTATGATGTACTCATTCTTCTGGTGTGGAGCTCAAGGCCAAGGCCCCGCCAGAAGAAAAATGATAAAAATCAATATAGTCGAAGATCCAAGTTGTAGGCTTAGGATCTGGTCGCAGCTTAATAATGGGAAAATTAAGCCTATGAAGGCAAAGGGGTAAGATTAGGGACCTCCTATTTATTTCCGTAATCAGCCCAAACTAAAATACCATAGGCTATCCTTTAGCTATAAGTATGTTTGAGCTAAGATGGAGGAGAGTTACCCTCTTATTGACTTCGACATGGAAGGGTTGATTAGTCATAAAATTTTTAATAGGAAAAAACAAAAGAAAACCACCAAGCAACTTAATCAACTTCACGAAAAAGGATATACGAAGGATATACATCATTATGTTATGCATGTATACTACATCTATATATATATGAGTATTATAAGCAAAGAGATGATCTTCATATATATAAGTTTATATATGAAGGATATACAACATTATGTTATGCATGTATATTATATCTGTATATAATAGTGGAGCATTACATAGGAAAGAAAAGTACTTCTATATATATATTATATATATAGAACATATATATATATATTAGTGGATCCTTGTGAGATGAAAGAAATTATACACATATATTATATGTGGAACATTATAGTGAAAACAACATAGTGAAAGAAATGATATATATATACATATATATAATATATATATATATATATATATTATATAGAACACTATTTTATTGGGAGTGGAGAAGAACTTCAAGGCTGATTTATGCTTACTAAATTACATTGAGTTATAGCCGTAAATTGGGGATGCATCAGATGTATCTTAACTATGGAATTTCGTTGATTGAGGAGGTGTTATGAAACTCCCATGGCACGTATTAAATAAAAATAGAAGATAGAAAAGAAACTAAAAGAAAGAACGCTCATGGGTTGGGCGCATGCTTCTCGGTAATTAAGTCACTGATGAAAACGAGAAAATCTGCCACTCACTCAGGATGACAGATTTGATAACCAAGAACATTGGAATTTATGCCTGGTAGCCATTCTTCTGCTCCGGGAACAGAGGGGACGCGCACGCTCAGCCTGGGCGTTTTTTTTTCCTTATGCCTGTCTCATACCTGCACTCGAATGGGACGCAGGCGAGGACATGATTAAAGCGGGCGACTCTCTCCATTCAGGGGGGCAAAAAAGGGGACTCTGCGTGCTATTCTTGGGGAAAAATAGAATCTAGAGAAGAAAAATACTAGACGAAGTCCAGCTCTTCCTCTGCGGTGGTGATGGTGTTGTTTAGGGAACTGCTACCCTAAGAGATTGGGATACAGCTACTGTGAGAAAAGGAGACCCCTCTCTGCCATGCTAAAAAATAGTGGACCTGGGTTTTGACTGCACCGGGCCGATTTCTCTCTTTTCCAGAATTGAAAGGTAAACGAAAATCCACCTTCTAGATGATTGACATTTTTGTTTATATATGAACTAAAGAATATTAACCGCTGGAGGTCTGTTCAAAACCTCTGCGCACTATGGGCACGGGCTCATGCTACCTCAGATCCGTATCAAAATCCGGATCAGAACCCTTAAACTCTTCTTTTCATGAGAGCGTTGAGGCTCAGGCTTCTTCTTATACACCTGATTTTCATTAAGTATAGGTTGAACGTGTTCGGGTGACTTTTAAGTTTTTACTTTTCCATTATATGCTCGTGGTTGGAGTAAGGATGATTAAAAACCAAGTCCCAAGTGCCTGCGATTCTATTCGAGGCATTAAGGAATCCAAATTAGCCATATGCTTCCTAGTAATAGCATGAAGTTCTGATGTCTTCTCACGCCTGAGAGTAAAATGTTGAAATCGTGCCTCTAGCGTTTATATATTTGTATACTGAACGAGATTAAGGAACCGTCATATGGATATATGGGTAAGGGTGTCTATGGTGATTCATTAACTTGTTGCAAATACTAGGACAGTCTTGGATCATTTTGTAGTCATTGGAAGGAAGTGAGGCACCATCGTAGCCTCGATGACTAGATACTCGACGATAATGAAAAGGATTAAAAGAGGAAGCATTAATCCTTTAACTTGAACCGAGATACAAACTTTTATTTTTCATATTAGTACATAAATAATTGTGGAAACTCAGGAAGAGAGGTGGGGAATACCCACACGACCCTCCTGACAGTGGTAAATGGACTCCTGCGACCCAAGCTTAGCGCAACCTCTGCATAGGGGTAGGATGTCGTGTTTAATAGAAATAAGGAACAAGAGGGTATCAGGTAAGGTTGCTCTCGAATGAAAGATCCAAAATTTTGTGTTTGGGGTAGCGCAATCATGAAGGTAACTGATGCTATACCGTAATACTTTTCACATCCTCCTCTGCATATGTGCCACATCTTTATAGATCTGGGGGTACATTGGTAATGCCTTTCTCTGCTACGTGTATAATTGGTTATTTCAGCCCAGAAAAACTGAAAAAGCGTGCTGCCTCTTATCCACGCAATTTCATTAAGATCTAGCCTTAGCGTTTTTATGATGGCATCGAGATTTATGCTGTCTTTTAATATTCATGACTTCCTTAAACACCTGGGTTCTGCATTTTATGACGATATTGAGAGTTATGTTGCCTTTTAATAAATTAAAGCTTCTCTAACACCTAGGTTGTGTAGTTTTATGAGGGCATTAAATTCCCTGCGGCCTCTTATACCTACGATTGTGAACTTAAGCTACCATGTGCCAGGCTTTTGTAAATAGTAGAAGTAAGGTTGTTTTGTCGCTATTAAACTTGTAAGGGTACAGGTATTTGTGTTAGATATGATGAAAAGAATTTCAGTCGCCGACAGTGGTCGTGGCTGGTTCAGGTTACTCCCTGTGAAAGGGGCAGCCAGTATGGCAGCATTAATGTTGCAGTTGTAACTTCCAATGAAGGTATTTGTAAATGCTCTCAGAAGAAGAAAGTGTACAGCAATTATGTCATTGCTGATTGTAACTTTTAATGAATCTAATGTCACACGATGTGACGCCCTTTTGGTGGACGTAACCCCAAGGTTGGGGTGAACCACGTACATTTGTCTGTCCCTTTTTCGTGTGTTTGAATGTTTATTTTTGTCCCTTTTTCCATGCGTCTAAATGTTTATTTCATGACAATGTTGGTATAGATGTGATGCTGAACTGCAACCTCATTAATGGATTTACTATTGTAGAAGATAAGCAAGATATACTGTCTTGGATACATTACGATAATAAAATGATGCAGTTTCCAACCAAGGTATTTAATGTTATGTGGTTAATGTATTAAGTGATCTTCACCTTGTAAGATAAAGGAATTATGCTTAGTCCAGTTTACAAAGAAAAAGCTTATTATAATTAAGGTTTTAGACAAAGAATGAGCTCAGTACCTCATAAGCATTTGTATGTTAGTCTTAGTAAGGGTTGTGTCAATATGATAGGAGTAACATGAACATATTTTCCAATGATAAGTTCTCAATTAAGGTCTAACATATCATGCTTTATTAAAATGCCTTTTGGATAAAAAGCTTATCACTTTGAGGATTGGTATTGTAGCACACACGAAAGCTCATTATGTCATGGTACAGGGCACAAGTCTCTTTGGGCGGATAAAGTTGTAAGGAAAGGTATTTGAAAATGAGCATGTGACAACTATGAGTGTAAGTATTTCTTGAGTGCGATCATGTTGATGCTTAAAAATTGTTGAATGATGAGTCCAAGATGATGTTACTGACAAGAAATGGAGGGTTGAAAGACACCGTCATTACTTAGGTATACTTAGTTTTGAAGCTGATGAAATGAGCATAAGTAAACTGAATGTAATTTGCATTATTCTTTTTCTAACAAAGGAGAACGGATAAAGCGATCAAATGACTGACTTTCCATGCTTACATTTTACCCTTATCGAATTGGATTGAACTTGTTTCATCTGACACTAAGAGGCTTGTTTCTTTTGTAGTAGCAGTGAAGTGAAAATCTTATCATTTTCACACCTAATGGATTTAAGGTACAGGAGGTACATTACAATCCTGAAGAATGGAGGCATGCTGTTTGTCTTATGCAAAATTACAGTGGCATGCAATCACAAGCGCACCGCCTGTTAAGGACCCAAAGTTGTGGATGGTCAAACGTTCGATAGGACATAAACAGGAGGCAGTTCGAAGGATGGGGTCACTGATAGAAGGCCCAATGACCCCCATGACCACCATAAATATGACGGAGGCAGACAACAGCATAAGAGATGGTCGTATTCTACTAAGGATGAAAGGATGAAGGATCAAGCAAGCCGCGGGCGTGGTAGTAGTAGCAGAAGGGATGACGATGCAGCCATAGCAAGCCGATTTATATCTTTGCCAACAAGATTCTACCACCAGAAAAGCAGCAGAGTGTCCCAGGACGGGACACTGGTGAGTCTTAGGGGCCTGTTGGGACGCGCACCTTAACGGTCCTTAGTTTTGGTAACTCCACGGTTTTTGTGGAAGCTTGTAAGCGAAGTTATGACTCAAAATAGTCTTAGGGGTGTCGGGGTTGAGTCAAAGCCCTCTTTTTGTAATTAACCCATGGTTTAAGTCCAGGGTTTAGGGTTCGGGGTGCCCATGGTTTAAGCCCATGGTTTTGTAATAAGTGCACTTGTATAAATAAGCACTCTTGTAAAGAAGTCAGTTTAGGCTTTTGATGTAAGATGAATTGATGCGAAGCTAAGGCTTGTTGTGAAAGGTTAAGTCCCAGCTGTGTGTGTGGATGACCTCTGCAGCTGTGTGCACAGAGGGTTTTGGGTGATTAAGAAGATCTACAGCTATGTGTGCAGAGATCTGCAGCTTAGTGCACAGCTTTGAGGAATTGAAGGGATCTGCAGCTGAGTGCGCAGATCAGAACTGTGGTTTTTGTAAAGAGTTGAATAAAACACAGTTCTATGGACGTAGCCCCTAAACTGGGGGTGAACCACATTATATCGTGTGTTGTGGTTCTGTTGTGTTGTTGTTATGTTCTTTTATGCATTAATAATTATATAAGTGATAAGTAAGATCACTGCTAAATACTAACTTCGCTGTGAATTCCCAATAAAGGGTTAAGAAAGGCATTATTTTTTTATCTAACCGCGAAGCTAAATAAGTGAATATCAAAGCTCTGCATTTTATGATTATCATTTGTTAGAAGCTAAAGGTACAGTAATATCCCTCTTCTGCTTGCAGAAACCTGATTCTGCGGCACCCCATAGCTATTTCGGGTGAGACTGCAACCTATTCGCAGGATGTTTCCGAAAGGGCCAACACTATGGGTCTTTTGTTGGTGCAAAGACAAAAGTATAGAACCCGGGTCTGCCCTAAGCCCAACACTTCTAACCCATCCAGTGATAGGAGCAAGTGCCATTAGAGGGGATGTGTTAGGGGTTGAAATGGCAGGTTATTATGGTTGGTAAACACTCTATCAAGCTAAGTTGTGGACTCTTTTGGGAGTAATAATTTTCTGAGAGGA
This sequence comes from Pseudotsuga menziesii, assembly GCA_001517045.1. NCBI lineage: Eukaryota > Viridiplantae > Streptophyta > Pinopsida > Pinales > Pinaceae > Pseudotsuga > Pseudotsuga menziesii. The sequence continues at coordinate 24,617 of LPNX011112042.1, forward strand.
GAGGTAATCCTAAATTAGGTATCTGTATATAAAATAAAATAAAAATGTAATTCACAATAATAAGTTATATCACACTATTAATGTAGGTTGTAAATTATTTCAATGGTAATAATTTTGTAGAGAAAAGTCTAGACTCTTTGGAAGATTAGTAATTTAAAAGGTTGGTTATTAGACTCCTAAACCAACTCTACTCCAACATAGGAGAATGATTTAACTTTAAGGACCTTTTCTAGACCGAAGTGATGCAGTCCACTGGTTATGTTTAACTAGAAGATAGACAAGCTCAAAAACCATATAAAAGAAAAACCAAATGCAAGGTTTCTAATTCCCCTTAGCCAAGGAAACAGGTGGAGATCGTCTTTAGAGTTCAGCATACACTTAGAACTCGTTATGGGGGGGGGTTCATATCTAAAATGAATCAAAGTTCAGAGTTTTAAATTTCCCACTAATGCAACCTTTGAAATCATATTCAAAACGTTGGGGAATCTTGAACATAGAGGGGAATCATATACAACTAATCCAATACATATATATATAGTATCATCAATGCAAACCAAAAAATGTATACGCCTGACAAATTCTATACTGCAGATAAATTTCAACACATGCAAAAGCCTATGTATGAAGAAAAATCATACACGGCAATGCACAAAGTATTAAAATGTTTACCTCAGTTTTAAACCTTTTCTTCTTAAAGGCAGAAATAAATCCTAAGCTGAATAAGGAAACCCAATACTGGGTCTCGGGTTGTTGTTCCGCATACACTCGTAGGAAAAACTCATTGGGAGCAAAAATACAAACTAAATCCTACCATCAAAGTCAGAGGGCTGTAAAACCACATAACCAGAAAAATAATGACTTGTCCAACCCATACAACCCCAGTCATATTGACGCCCTTCCTTTTTTAAAATCTGAAAAACAAGCACTCACAGGTTACTCTTTCCAGGTAAGAGGGGTGACCTTAGTTGTATTAACGTCATTCCACACTCATACCTCGCACATAGAGGTTATAGTTTTCATATGTGAAAATATAACTATACTCATATCACATAAAATCGCATCCACGCCCCAATGCTTTCAAGGAGTTTCAAATCAACTGGCATGCTGATATAGGTCAAGTATAGTTTGATATATACAATAGAGTAATTAGTTCAAAAGACGTCTTAATGCTTTCAAGGGAATTCGAATCTGTTGGCGCGCTGATGCGGGTCGAGGTATAGTCTGACATATATATCTCTCTCTCTCTATGTATATATATATATATATATATATATATATATATAACTCCTTATCCATCAACTCCTATCTAAGTCGTGTTGACATGATCCAGGCGAGGGTATAAAAATCATTTGAACTAAGTTCAGAAAAACCATAATGCCACCGGCGATATAGGACAGACGATACAACGACACACACACACACACACACACACACACACACATATTATTCCATGGTAAGATTTATAGACTCATCTCTATAAAACCAGCAAAGGGTAAGAATATAAAAAAAACATGAAACCCACAATGCAGAAAACACATACCAAGGAGTGAATGCAGTTGAGTGTAATCACATACACTGATGATTCCTGGAACAGTGATGCTCTCTCCTGAATTCGTCTTGATCATCAAAACACAGACCAAAGTTCTTCCCTGGTTCAGATCGTTATTGCAACCCCAACCTACTCTGAGATGATGCATTGGCACTTCCCCAGAATCCCCGATTTCTCTTCCCTCAGGGAAATCCTTTCCCCCCAAAAAAGAAAAGGCCATTCTCCTCTCCATGCAGAGGTTATTCCTTTATAAAGGAATATAACCTCCTCTCCCACAATTCGATAGCCATTGGTGTAATAACCTAGTTTTCCCTCTTAGATGTCTAAGAGCCAAGTGGCTCCGCGATTCTCCAATGTCTGACACAATTCTTTGACCTCCTCATGTTATGGGAATAATTTATGGCATTTCCCCTTATTATAGGAGTAATTTCTTTCCTCTTATTATGGGAGTGAATTCTTACGTTTCCTCTTGTTAAGGGAGTGACAGTCATGATTTTCCTCTACTTAACTTACTCATTTAAAACATACATATAGATATATGCCTTTATTAAAACTATAAGAATATATATGTACTTATATATATTCATATATATATACCTATGTCCACGTACAGGTTGTATTTTTTTTATCCAATTTAACCCATGGATAATATATATATATATATATATATGTCATTTGCACATATTATATTTTTTATATGTGTGTTTTATACCTATTCTAATGTCGCTCTTACCCAAATTGGCATCCACAAAACCAACCAATAAATGTTGTAGCGAGCTTCCCTCTACCACATCATTTAGGTTGTGAAGAATTGGGTCACTAGTCTCTTGTCCTAGTGGACTCGGTTGTTTGAATGAAGTTGCACTGATGTCTTAAGCCTCCCAAGTACATGACTTAGTAAATCACATCACCTACATACAATGTTCTACTGGTGGGGCCTTGGCCTTGAGCTCCTCACCAGAGAATAAATACATTCATAAATTACAAAATGTTCAGAGGCATTTAAGAGGGATATTACATCCTTCCCCCCTTAAGATAACACCGTCCTCGGTGTTCTCACATTTTCTTTGACCAAATTTTTTTCTTCTATTTCATCATCTTTTCTTCTTTTCATCTCTCTGTTCTGAGCCACGTAGATCTTTCGGTATATATCAAGTCACTATCATTCGAGACTAGCAGTTCCCTGCAACAAGTTCGGTTCTAGCCTGATTTTCTTCAGTACATCATGTCCAAAATCATAATTCAACTTAAACATAAGCCATAGATCCCTTTTGCATTGTAATAATTTGCAATTTATGGGACACTTTCTAGTTTTTATTGGTATCATAATACCCAATTATTTCCATAATGAAATTTATTCATCAATAAACTATAATTACTACCCTTTGGATGTTGGTTTTATCTCCAACCTTTGGATAGTCATGTCATCCTCGACCTGAAGAAATCCCTTCTTCACATTACAAATTCAGCATGTAATAGTTACTTGGAAATTTGTCAACACGTTTTACGTTCGTTATGTTTTCCAAACTCTCCCTTGAGTTTCTTTTCCATTCTCATGTGGAATTTCAACAATTTCTAAGGGTACTCTCTCTTTTAACCACCAGTCAAAAGTTTTCTGAAAATGTATAAATAGCTCAATAGTCTTTATGTGCATAACCCAATTTCTTGCACACTAATAATTATATGTAAAGGATACATTATAACAATGGTATCATTGTAACTAACTTGAATTCTCTTCCTAACAATTCTGAAATTCAAGTCCTACCCTCACTTAGCATCTATTTAGTATGCTAATGGTATTCAACATTCAAAAGTTTAATCAACGACTTCTGATAAAGAAGTTAACATTTCCTTTTCGAGAATTTATTGTTACACACAGGTTTAGAAACTAAATAACATTCACTTCTCTCATCATTCACTTGTTATGTGTAACAACTAACCATTTCCTAGGTTTTATTAGTTCATGATAGCTAGAGTAAAATAACCAAGCATGATTCTTCCTTATGACATATGCATTTAGGACCCAAGTCATATGCTAGTCATGTGCATACATATAGGTGAAAGAGTTTTGTCCAAAACTAGTGGACCCAAATCTTGAGAACCACTACTTCCTCCTACCTTTTATCTAAATGCTCAACCATTAAATTTGATTTTGGCTATAATAAGTCATGCACCTTAACCAAAATATTCCATTACCAACATCTATATGCAATCATAGTCATTCGTCTAACATGTACCGATGTATCCATACGATTTAGTGCAATTTGTTTGTTCCTGGTTTACATGAAATTCCAAATGTATAGAGGTGTTTCATATTTCATATAATGTTAGTATTTTTAACACCACTGACATTCATTTGATACCATTTGTATTTTGTAAAATCTTGACAATATAATATATGCCTTTAGCATTACTTACCTTTGTGCTTTAACCATTTTACCGTATGTGATAGTTTGCGGCAAATCCTTTTAGAGAGTTTACAATTACTCCTAAATGATCACCTGTCAAGTTTTCCTTTAATAGCTACCTTGCTATCTTCAAGGAATTTGGGTAATTTATATATGTATAATTTACATTCATACATATATAACCATATTTCCTCACATAGTGATACCTCTAAAACGCTGGAGTATACTCTCATGAGCCACTTACATTTACAAATAATGAACCCCAAATTAGGTTCAGAAGACTTATAATCAATATTCAATTCTCATTAGTTCTTTAGGTAATTAGGTAACCCTTTCCATGCTACCCTTTAACAACATTATTCACCGTGTTTTACAATGTAACTTATCACAAATTCACATGGAATTCTAAGAATCCTTTTAACACACATCATGCCATTAACGACCAATTCAACTATGAATGTAGGTTCTAAAGCTCACTTCTTTCAGCAATTCAACTCCCATATATTATAACAGAAACTACTATAGTACTTTCATCAACCATGAATTTGTCTAAGAATACTTCTATACTTCACTAAGAATTTATTTGTGCAATTTGAATGGAGTTGAAACAATCGTCTTAGCCATTCATAAATATCTTCGAAAGTAATCAAGGAAATAGAAATTTACCTATGTCCTTATGTCGTCGGCCTGACGTGGAAGTGGCAAAAGTAGTGGGCCATATTTATTATGATTTTGAGAAGGTGTTCCACCTTCTCCTTGTAAAGTTACCTCTTTCTATGTTCCTTCTTGATGGCCCACTCAGATGCGTTACTTCCCTCGTCCATCATTGTCATGCATCCACAAAAAAAATTATTGATTGGTTAGTTTTTTTTTTAATCATCTTTATGCCTCCTACTTTATGTTGAGCCCAAATAGGCCTAAGTGCTATTAACCTCGCTCTGATACAATCTGTGACATACCCATATCAGCAAAATGAAAAATTCTCTTTTTGCAAAACTTATTTCCTCTTTTGGACAATCATCTTTGAATAATTGTCAATGGACATATATTCAATAAAACAATAGGTAATTCATTCATCCAAAATAATGAGTCAACAGTATGTAAGTCATTCATTGCAATCCTTCCTAAACAAATGTTCATATGATACTTAACATGTTAGGTAGGAACCTTAGGAACAGTTATGGCTTTTTACTCCATATATATATGTTGATTAATGTATATTAACTTCATCAAAATAAATAATCGTCATATTATTAGATTATCTTCATATCGTAAACATCAAAATAAACCTTTGTATTTAGAATACCCAGAAGAAACCATAGTACTATTTACATCATCATTAGGAGAGTGTGTAACCTCTCCAATACTACAAAATATTCCTAAGAAAGACAACTCATACCTTCGTTATAAACACCCAACTTATTTCTACTCTCAAAAAGTTTTCAAAAATCAATCTTACTATCGAGCTATATCTATAGCATCATATTCATGGCTCATAAAAGAATATAAATCCATAATCTTATGACAAAGTTTCTTACACATTTTCAACTTCCAAAGTGTCCTTTAGAATATAGCCTTCCAATGAAAGCTTAACATTGCAACTATAACATGATGTAACTTCATTTGTAATACGAATGCTAATAATAACATAAACTTTGAGAGATAAACCTACATACAATGTATTCTAGTTTTCATAAAATGTCTTCCTCTCAATAGAGGGGTGTTGTCGTTGAAGGACTATGCATTGATTGCTTTTAACTAAGGAAGCATAAGAGGGACACTTTCAGTTGTATCAATGGCCAACAATATATTAGTAGTATTGATGAAAATATCTTAAGTAAATCAAATAAAATTACTCTTCATAAGTTTAAGAGGTGTAATACACAGCATTAAGGTACCTTTAAAACATTCCTAGTCTGCGGACAACATTATGAAGATAACCATACATTCCTTGATCATTTTTCAAAGTAATTAATCATTCTATAAGGATACATAACCATGTTATAAACACAGAGAACGATGCATGAAAATAATTAAACATCTAGACCAAGAACAAGAAACACCAATGTAAGTGGTTCACCCCAAACTAGGGGTTACATCCACCAAATGTTTGTCACCTTTTTATTACAGTAGAAGGTTACATTCTGCAACGTCATTTTTCCAACGTCCTTGAAAGTATCTAAATTTCTGATACTGAGATCGAACTTCCACATGAACTCTAGCGGGTTCTGTCTAGTTTACTAACAGAGGTTTAGGTACCGAATGCTACTGGGACATGTAATCATAACAAACATAATCCAAATAAAATAATTCAACACTAAGATACTCTTCAAGGAAAAAGATGACCTGGTTGGTTATAATTAGACTCCTAACCCAACTCTACTCTAACATAGGAGAATGATTTAACTTTAAGGACCTTTTCTAGACCGAAGTGATGCAGTCTGCTTGTTATGTTTAACTAGAAGATAGACAAGCTCAAAAACCATATAAAAGAAAAACCAAATGCAAGGTTTCTAATTCCCCTTAGCCAGGGCAATGGGTTGAGATCATGTTCAGAGTTCAACATATACTTAGAACTCGTTGTGGTGGGGGGGGGGGGATTTCATATCTAAAATGACTTGAAGTTAAGAGTTTCCAATTCCCCACTAATGCAACCTTTGAAATCATATTCAAAACGTTGGGGAAGCTTGAACAGAGAGGGGAATCATATACAACTAATCCAATACAGATATATATAGTATCATCAATGCAAACTGGAAAATGTATACACCTAACAAATTCCATACTATGGATCAATTTCAACACATGCAAAAGGAATGTATGAAGGAAAATCATACATGGCAATGCGCAAAGTATTAAAATGTTTAATTCAGTTTTAAACCTTTTCTTCTTAAAGGTAGAAATAAATCCTAAGCCGAACAAGGAAACCCAATACTGGGTCTCGAGTTGTTGTTATGCATACAGCCATAGGAAAAATTCGTTGGGAGAAAAAATACAAACTAAGTCCTACCATAATTGTTAGAGGGCTATAAAATCACATAACCAGAAAAATAATGACCTGTCCAACTCATACAACCCCAGTCATATTGACGCCATTCCTTTTCTAAAATATGAAAAACAAGTACTTGTAGGTTACTCTTTCCAGGTAAGAGGGGTGACCTTAGTTGTATTAACGTCGTCCCACACTCATACCTCGCACGCAGAGGTTATAGTTTTGATATGTGAAAATATAACTATACTCATATCACATAAAATTGCATACGTGCCCCAATGCTTTCAACAAGTTTCAAATCAACCGGCGCGCTGATACAAGTCAAGTATAGTTTGATATATACAATAGAGTAATCAGTTCAAAAGACGCTTTAATGCTTTCAAGGGAATTTGAATCTGCCGACACGCTGATGCAGGTCGAGGTATAGTCTGATACACACACACACACACACACACAC
>LPNX011112042.1:32769-46472 GCA_001517045.1 Pseudotsuga menziesii
CACAATGCAGAAAACGCATACCAAGGAGTGAATGCAGTCGAGTGTAGTCACATACACTGATGATTCCCGGAACAGTGCTTCTCTCTCTCGAATTCATCTTGAACATCAAAACACAATCCAAAGTTCTTCCCTGGTTCAGATCGCCATTGCAACCCCAACCTACTTTGAGATGCTGCGTTGGCACTTCCCCAGAATCTCCGATTTCTCTTCGTTCAAGGAAATCCTTTCCCCAAAAAAACACAAAGGCCATTCTCCTCTCCACATAGAGGTTATTCCTTTATAAAGGAAGATAACCTCCTCTCCCACAGCTTGATAGCCGTTGATGTAATAAACCTAGTTTTCCCTCTTAGTTGTCCAAGAGCCAAGTGGCTCCATGATTCTCTAATGTCTGACACAATTCCCTGACCTCCTCATGTTATGGGAATAATTTATGGTGTTTCCCCTTATTAGAGGATTAATTTATTTCCTCTTATTATGGGAGTGAATTCTTACGTTTCCTCTTGTTAAGGGAGTGACAATCATGATTTTCCTCTACTTAACTTACTCATTTAAAACATACATATAGATATATTCCTTTCTTAAAACTATATGAATATATATGTACTTAAATATATTCATATATATATACCTAACTCCACGTACAGGTTGCACATATTATATTTGTTATATGTGTGTTTTATACATGTTCTAATGTCCCTCTTACCCACATTGGCGACCACGAAACCAACCAATAAATGTCGTAGTGAGCTTCCCTCTCCCACATCATTTAGGTTGTGAAGAATTGGGTCACTAGTCTCTCCTCCTAGTGGACTCGATTGTCCGAATGAAGTTGCACTCATGTATTAAGCCTCCCAAGTCCATGACTTAGGAAATCACATCACCTACATACAAGGTTTTGCTGGTGGGGCCTTGGCCTTGAGCTCCTCACCAGAGAATAAATACATTCGGAAATTACAAAATATTCAAAGGCATTTAAGAGGGATATTACAATTTACAAGGTTCATATTGATAATTATGGTCAATTGTTAAATATTCATGGTATTTTCATTCTTAACTAAAGGTTATGAAGAAAATTGCACTTATAAATAACATTTGTATTTACTTTGAGCAACCATCTCTCTAAGTAACTTTGTTTTTTTTAATCTTCAATAAAATTTTAGTAGTTAGTATATATTATCTAATAGCTATTCAATGTGAAAAGAAAATCCATACACTTTGATGTGGAATATATATTTGTATAATTATTATTATTAATCAAGTCAATTTTGAATGTTGTTTTCATACCTCTAGGTTTAAGTTATTATGTCCCCGCCCGAGGGGATATATATGAATCGCTCAAGGCGATTATTTGACCTAATTTGTTGCAACTTTAAAAAATCATATAATTTTTCCTATAGTTTGTATTAAATTTTATTTGGGAATTATTTAAATATTGATTTATCTTGTTTTTTATTGGTTTATATAGGTGACGTAGGGGTGGGACTTTGTGCCCCAAGACCCGGTGGTGGGATAACGTCAGCAACATTAACTTAGTTTTTTCATAATCATACATACGTGTCTGATTGTTCTGCCATCTCTATCACCTACTGAGACTTGCTCGGAATTACATGCGCCATCTGCAACCATTAGCCATCTCTGCCACCAACTTCCATCTATACCACCATGCACTCAGTCGCACACCTAGGCCTTGCGATCAGGTTTCATTCTCGGATTTGAAAATATTTTTCCCATTTTCGGCATGGCGGAAGTTGAGGGACGAGCCATTATTCATGTTTCTATCTGCTTTTCATTGCATAATTTAGTTAAATCTATATGAATTAGAGATGATTTGCAATATTTTCCTTTCGTCATTTGTTTAGAAAGGAAACACTTCGTATGAGATTGCAGCTTATAAAACCCTAATGTTTTTTTATTCCTGCAGTGTCTCTTTTGTAAAAGGTCTGTGTTTTTCCATTACAAGTTTTGTTGATCTTTGCAAAACCATTGTCTGGACTTTAAAATGTATGCGGGGCTGGTGTGCATATATGTCTCAGTTGTTTTAAAGTCATCAATGTTTCCCTGCGAGGCTTTATAGGGTTTAGTTTCAATGGCAGATTCCGATTATGATACTTATCGACGGTTTACACCTTATTCTTGAAAAAAATTCTCCCTTCTAGGTATTTTTTTCAAAAATGTAGATTTCTTTAGACTGCGGCATTCCACACATTCGTAATCTTTTAAGGAAAATTCTTTTATTTAACTATTAATAATAAAAATGTGTACATGAGGGTATTTGGTCTTAAGAATAAAGTTGTGCTGCTACTGACTAGTTTTGAGGCTATTAAATACATCAAAATCGAAATGATGTAATTACCATATAAAGGCAAAAATATTTAATTATCATACTGCCACGCAGGTCCAAGAGTAAAAAGTTTAGCGATGCTAACCTAGGGAATGTAAAGACCTAGAAAATATCAACAAACTCATAAATCAGAATATCATGTGGCTGTAGGAATCAATCCAGTAGCAGGACGATCATCCTTGTCATTATTTTGCTGCATCCCTGCCCCTAGATTGGTAGTTCAGGGTCTGGTACATCAACTACCCAACTATCATTCCCAGGACTTCCCATCTTTGGAAATCATCAGGACCAGATATACACAATTGTTTCGATCTCTCGACCTGTGTTTAAATATGTTGCGTTTGCAACACGTTTGCATAGTTTTTAGATTCTGACACTGTAGTAGTTTTTGCTTGGCTGAATTGACATTCAAGCTTTAAATTCTTATGTTTATTGACATTTAAGCTTTAAATTTTTATGCTTATTGTTGTTTCAGTCGACGCTTTAAATTTATTTTTATTTTCAAATCTGACGGCTTCAAGACCGTGGTTAAATTTTTATGCTTATTGCTGGTTCAGTCGACGCTTTAAGTTTATTTCTATTTTAAAATCTGGCGGCTTCAAGACAGTGGTTAAAGATCTTGATGCAAGAAAAATGTCACTCCGAAGCCTTGACGTCGCTGTACTTCTAAGGTCGTGAGCTTTGACTGTAGGTTTCTTCAATAGTTCATAGGAAACAATATTGAATTCTATGTAAATATTGAAAATAGAGATATATCAAAAAATGGGAAGTAAATTAAGGATTCTTCGACACCACTACTATAGAAAAAGAACCTGCAACCGATATAAACCATTTTCCCAGTTGAAAACAACCTTTGAATCCACCAAAAATCGAATAGTACAAATGCCAATGGAAGAAGAAAAATGTAGTAAACCACATAAATCCATTTATTATGCACTTGTGTTTGATCCCAAACTGTGATGCCTTCCCTCATGGCCTGTCATGATCTGTGTTAAGGCCAGCCTCCATTCCCCTGTGACTACTGAGAATGGGCCAAGGTGGTGTCAAGGCCAGCCTCTATTCCCCTATGACTTCTGAAGAAAATGGGCCAAGGTGGGGCGCACTCTTTTGTATTGCAACACATAAGCCATTTGAACATATCACATTGCTTCAAGTCAGAGGTACTCATAATAATCTCCAACACTAATGCTTGAGATTGCGAACCCATTCCCTATTTAATTCTTGATTGCGAACCCATTCCCTGCACTTGCCACCTTCAGGATACATCTCTATAATATAGTAACTGTCTTAATCTCTGGATAGTACTTTTGGGATACGAGAAATTCTTTGCAGTTCCCTTTTAATTTTCACATTACATCCAGGTCTGTATTTGGGCCTTGTATTTGTACTTTAATGACATTTCTCCAGTCTGTACAAGTACATTTATGGATATAAATGCTCTGTTCCTTCCTGACAAATTTGAGTTAAATCCTTGTAATGGCTATAAATGCTTGGTAATGGCTATATTTTGTATACAGGTAGAGAAGAGAATATGCAGAGATTGTATATAATTGATCCGAGTTGTTTTGATCTGTTTTGATCTGAATTGCGAATACGGCCGACTTCATCTGGTATATATCACTAAACGTTTGCTATCAGTTGAACTAATGGATGACTTTCATTGAAATCTATGTTATTCATTTACCATGGCTGCAAGGTCGTACTGATCATCTTGAATTTCACTTGCCTGGCCTATAATATAATTTATACGTTCAGTAACGATTCTAGATGTGTGGGATCATACTGTTTCCATGCTTTCCTATTCTGAATAATCTCTCACAATATCTCCTCCGATCATCCATTAGCTAATATAAATTATTCACTCCTGCGTTTCCTGTTTGGCCAAAACTTTCTTTAGAATTTATCACATCATTATTATTCTGAACAGTTAGAGCAAGGTTCCTGGTTAGATAGAAGAAGGATAATGGATTTTATGTCGGCACTGTTCGGTGGAGACTTCAAACGCCGCAAACATGCTAAAGATCTTGTGGTAAATACTTCTTTTTTCAATTTATAACGTGCAGACATACAGATCACTAGAAGAATTTACTCAGGCATAGCCTATACCTATATGTTGTATCTCTATTCTACTATTTTAAATGTTTCTCGGATCACATTGAAAAATTAGTCATCCATTTGAATTTTTGGATCGCAGACAGTGGAGGTGAAAATTTGCATGGACTGTGAAGGATGTGAATGAAGAGTGAAAAGCTCGGTCTCATCTATGAAAGGCGAGATATTTTATCTTTGTATGAATGTTTTTACAGGTAGCAGGTAGCTTATGAGATTTTGGTAAAGAACTGTGTTAAAGTTTAAAGAACCGGACGTTTCAGGTGCACACTCAGTCATCTACATGGAAAAAATCAAGAAAAACTTTGAAATGATTATTTAAACTCTAACAAAGCTATTTCCAGAAATCTCATCTAGTATAATGGAAGAAATCAAGAAAAGATTTGAAACTGTTCTTTAAACTCTAACATAGCTATTTCCAGAAATCTCATTTAGTATAAGCTATCTACATGGAAAAAATCAAGAAAAGCTTTGAAACGGTTCTTTAAACTCTAACACAGCTATTTCTAGATATCTCATCTAGTATAAGCTATCTGCATGGAAAAAATCAAGAAAAGCTTTGAAACTATTTTTTAAACTCTACACAGCTCTTTCCAGACATATCATCTACTATAAGAATATATTATCTTATATATTTTATGTTTTACATACATTAGCATATTTGAAGCCTGGATCAATCAGTATTGAGTAGCATTGAGGTAATAGATCCATGTATTTGTTTTTATTTGCATTGATGCACAGTTTATGGGGCTGTAAGTGTGATTTTCCAGGACCTCTGATCATTGAAACTTCAGAAATAATTTCATCTAATTCCTTCATTTTGATTAATTTGGCAGGCGTTATGTTAGTGGAAGTAAACAGAAATCAAAGTAGATTAACAGTGACAGGATATGTAGATGCCGAGAAGGTGTTGAAGAGAGTGAAAGAAGGGATGGGGAAGGCCGCAATGTCGTGGCCTTATGTGCCCCACAATCTGGTTTACTATCCTTACGCTGCAAACAGCTATAACAAGAAAGCTCCCCCTAGGTATTTTAAGAAAGTGGAATACCCTCTGTCTACTCCAAATCGCGCAGATGAAACATATACAACTCTTTTCAGCGATGAAAATACCAATTCCTGTGCAATAATGTAGAGCTCTATTTCTATTCAATTCTGTAGGTACCTATGTAGCTCTACAGTAGGACTGAATAATCATTAAAAGCATGTGCTCTGAACTCATTCAACTTATCAGTGGAGCACTAGAGGTCAATGCAGGCTGCTTCGGCCAGTGGTAGTTTTTTACCGATTGTTTTAGCTGCCAGAAGAAGAATAAATGGATTTCTGAGCCGAGGTTGAGGAGGTTGTACACTCGTTTTTATTGGAATCAATTAAACTTCTATTGCATTTAGTCGACAGACTGTCAGACAACGAAATGCAAAGAAAGTGGGCACCAATTAATTTGAAGAACAAACAGGTCTGTATTTTAGTTTGGAAGGTGTTGTCACTCATGCACTTCCAACTAAAGTCACTGTGATTATTTTTCAAATATCAATTTAGATTTGAACATTACAACTTTTCATATATAATTTATTATTATTAATGTGAACAATAAAACTTTACTTCTATATCAAAATGAAAAAATGCAGTTCACATTATATATATATATATATATATATAGAAGATTATCAATATAGTTCACAATTGATTGAGTATACAAAGCTTCATTACTAAATCTTAAAAAAAATCATTGCATCAAAAGTAGGTAGCTGCTTTTTTCCAAGAGAAAAATAGCGTTTCTTTGTTATTCAATTATGAATCAAAGGAAACTTTGTGTTTCAACAAGAGTACAATGACAGGTCGCATCTAGGAGCAGGTGTTCAGTCACCATTCCAATACATAATAAGAGGTTCACATCAGAGTCTTCAATCATGGCTAAAAGCTAGTACTGCACATATATACATACATAATATGGAACCAGTCCTCAACCAAACATAGGCTCAAAACACTACTTCCAAATGCATAGACAACAAAAAGGAGCTATGTGAGAGAAAGGAGCAAAAAAGAAAATTCTTCCCAAAAATAGGTAGCTACTTATAATTCATTATGAGGTTCATAAGATATAAAAAAGAAAATCAAATAAAAAATAATTAAAAAATCTATATCTGTAAATAAAATAAAAATGTAAAATCAAATAAAATGCCATTTAAAAAATAACATCTCAAAAAATTGGTGGAAGCCTTTGATGTCCCCCTCGTTAATGTTGACGCTTCCAAACCTAGCCAGGCGACTGTCTACAGCTTCCACCACCTCCCCCTTCTCAGTTGAGCGTAATCCTCCCCCTTCTCAGTTGAGCGCAGGATTGCAGCAACAATTGAACCCGGAAAATGTCAGGAATCGAATTGCCCAGGAGCTTAATGCAATCACGTGAGCTTCATTGTTGTAGCTGATGATGCACAGAGATGCATTAGCAACCATCATTCTAACATCTAGGACGTTGCAGCTAATGATGCACATAGACGCATTAGCAACCATCATTCTAACATCTAGGACGATGATGTCGTACATTATCTCTCAAGCTCTTATTGTTGGAGAATTTCTGTATTGATCAGTTTATTTCTAGCAATTCCATCTATTAAAATTCATGATTCATTATTCTCTGCAAGTTATTGATATAATCTTTGAGCTGGTTGACATCCTAGGCATCTTCATATATTGAAAACTGATATGAAAATGGTTGATATCTTTCAAAGTCGTCCTATGATATATTGAAAACTTTTTAGCAAGGGATTTCATATCAGTGCTTTCAAACAAACCATCTGATGTTGCCTTAGTATATTGACAGACTTCATCTTTGGAGTCGAGAATGGGTCTGGGGGATTGATGAGCAGCTTTAGTAGATTGACAGACTTCGTCTTTGGAGTCAAGAATGGGATTGGGGGATTTTCAAGCTCATCATCTGAAACATCTAGGATATAAGACTTGGAGTCTTCATTGGGACCACGAGCATCCCTAGACTCAGAGACTTCGGATCAAGTTCACATGGACCTAGGTAGCTTTGCTTAAATCCACATCCCATGGCTTTGTGGCTTATTGAAGAGCTGTCAAGTATGGAAACATTGGTATCACTGGTGTAGATGTGTTTAAGGCGTGACCTTGCTTTGACGACAAGGATGTCGAATTGGGGTTTACACTACAGTTTCTTGGACCTTTCTTCTTTTTATTACTAAGGGGAGGCTTGCTCTCACGCATAATCCTTCCTTCTTCTCTTATGCAACTCTCAATGCCCAATGCCCTGTTGGTTTGCGTTGACGGCTTGTGTGTCCTGGCTGGTTTGTGCTTCATTTTACTACAATTTACTTCTATCCACATGCATTGGGTGCAATTTCATAGTGAGCTCTTGTTTTGTTCTTGCGTTATACTCTATTACATCATATAATCCTAATAAATAGAATAACATGAAGTATTATACCGAGAATTCTAGAGAAACTCTGCATTGCAGCATTCATGCACTGATTGTTTCAAATGGAATGCACCAGAAATCAAAAGTTTCAAGATCTTCAAGTCCAAAATCTTTACTGTCTTTTCTTATTTGATACACATTGATGACGGATTATCAGGAAATTCTCTAATATCTTTATCATGTGTCGTGTCCGTGGACAGGATTCTAGCAAGCAAGTAGACTTTCAATTTTGATGGAGAAAATGCATTCAACAACGTTGCTTACGCTGGAGTGGATATTGAAGAAATTCGGTAAAAAAACTGAAAACTTTCAATTATACATGCAGGAGGAATTGCAATTTTAACTAAATTGCGTTAATAAAAAAAAATACAATTTATAAAATATTTAACCTTCTTCATTTGATATTTTAATATTACACATGTTTCTAACATAAAAGTTTAAGAGTTTATCTGTGTATTTTCTCTTTTTGACGTTGGCCCTAGTTACTCGTAACACATCACAATGCTCTCTGTCAAAGACTTCGGGAGAAGTAGAAGTCGTGTTATAATGGCTAGTGAACCAGATTGCCAC
Organism: Pseudotsuga menziesii; assembly: GCA_001517045.1. Lineage (NCBI taxonomy): Eukaryota > Viridiplantae > Streptophyta > Pinopsida > Pinales > Pinaceae > Pseudotsuga > Pseudotsuga menziesii. The sequence goes on from LPNX011112042.1 coordinate 41,229, forward strand.
AAGCATAGTGAAAAAGTGATAGAATCGTGTATAATTTAAAATGATGATTAAATGAATATACAAAGTGGGGTATTGAAAAAGTGATAGAATCGTGTATAACTTATTATAATACATCACAAACAAAATTTAAGCACATCAATTATAATCTGCCTTCATGAATTGCATGTGGATAAAGATCCTCAGAACTACAACGCTCATGACTTGCAAGAAACAGGCCACAAAGAGAAGGAATTGCTTGCATCATCTCTTAATCATAAATTATTATCATATACCATGTCAAATGATCTCCATCTGTCCCATAATAGGAGGAGGTCGGCACGGTTGATAAGAAGAGCAATGTTATTTTTCCAGCGGCAGCAACAGAAGAAGCTATCAAGGCAACATAAAAAGCACTAGATAGTTCGTTTATCTTCATTTCTCCCCAATCCCAATAAGGTGAACTGGCTTCTGAAATAATAAAATACAATTTAGCATGATGAATAATTTAGCTCTGGTTTTAGCATTTCTCTAATATTATAAGTGCCCACCCTTCACCCTTCTTTATTGTTTCATGAATAGTAGAGAAATATATTGTAATATGAAATGAATGTTAACATCGTGAAGAATCAATTGAAATTTTCAATGAATCAATTTCTTTTTGTTTGTTTGTTTTTTTTTTTTAATTTATATAAATGTTGCCTAGGCATGAGTCTTTTTTAAAACCTTTATATATTATCTATCACAAATGAAGTATATCAGGTTGAGCCTACACATTAAAATATATGCATGAGACTACACATTAAAATATATAAAATATATGTGTGTAGTAACAGCGACATCTATCAACTTTGTTTTCTAAATTAATAACAACTTTTTAGTTATGACCTATAAAAGATCTATGCATTAACGCTGAAATCCAATCATTTTGGCATTGGTGTCTCATAAATATATGAGCTATAAATTCATGCAGAGAAAGTCATAAATATATGAGCTATAAATTAATACAAAAAGGCTTTATATTTGAAATGAACATTTTTTATGAAGAATTTTGATTGACTAATGGTTTACCTAGTCGAAACTTACCTGCATACAAACAATTATCATCAAATATTTTTATATATTTTACTTTATTTATCAAACCAAAAGCTCCCCTCTTTATGAGATAATATTATTGAAATGTGTGAAAAACATGATTTGCTAAGTGAATTCCTCTCGCACTACCTATAGCAGATTTGTAGAACGACTCGATATTGCACATTATTATTTGATTAACCCTAAGGGAAATTATATTTTGCACATTATTATTTTATTAACCTTAAGAGCAATTATATTTCACTTAGTAAATAATAGTTTCCTCATTATAAATAGTAATTTTTCAAAATTCTTCAAAAATTAGTAGAATGTTTTTGAGTCATTTTTTTCAATTTTTAAGAAAATATAATTAATAAAACCATTTAATTTTTATATTAATAAAAAGAAAAAAAAACAATATAATATTATATTCATTTTAAGAAAAAACGAACATAGATATGGTGTTAAAGTATTATTCACATTAAAGTTAAATATGTTATTAAAAATAATCTGTTTATTTTAGGCCAAATAATCTGAAATGTATATAGAACTAGTGTTGTTTGTTTATCACATTAATAAAAATTAGTTATCAAACATATTTAAGTTATCTCATAAAGATTTGATGATCCAATTTTAACTTTTAAACTATTATTATTTAACTTCATATCAAATTCAAAAAACAACTCAATGTTTCTATTGCAAAAAACTTATCTTCATAACTAGCCACAAATAACTTAGTCAGGGACATTGCCACCACGTGGCTCTTGTTACATTTAAGTTTATAGCATCACAAATAATCATAATGCAAAGAGAACAACCTTGTTACTTGTTAGTGTTCCAGTGTTTGTAATGTATATATTTTTATTATGGAGTCAAAATTTAAAATTCAACTACATATTTTTAGTTTCATGACTTTTGTAATAACATTTATAAAGGCATCCTATTGTATTTGTTTGAGAGTGAAAAATATATCTTTTTATTTTGTCTTTAATTTCATATGATTTCTCTATTAAAAAAACAATAATTATAATAAAATAAAATGGTGAAATGATGAGCTAAACTTTAATCATAGCAATGCATTAAATAAAATACAACATTTAAGATTGAAAATGTAATTTCTTTCTTTTGCACGTCATACTATGTAATTTAGGTAATTCATTTCTTTTGCAAGTTATATTATGTAATTTAATGTAACTTAAGTCATACTTAAGCAAATAGGCTTATATATCTTAGAATTTTGGGATGGAATACAATTATACAATTATACTCTTCAGATTAATTCTATAGGCATCCTCCAAAATTCAAAATTCAAAATGAACAATTTAAAAAAAAATAAAAATAAAAATAGTTTAGTTAAAGTATATTGATAATTATAGTTCACAATAGTTGGAAAATTTAATTTCAACTTCAACTCTTAGAGTATTAGATGCAACTATGAGCTTAACTTCAACTCAAGTCACTACTTTTACTTGAAGTGCAATTGTTGATATATTGACTATTAGATAACTATTAAGTTAAGTCCAATTGTGATATAACTATTAAATTAAATTTAGATGAGAGTGGTAATTATCAACTCGTAATAAAAACTATTAGATGGACTTGTAATTGTACTCTAATGACACTATCTCTTAGCTTGATAAGTCGACCTTCTATGAACTATGCAACTTCCAATAAACTTTCCATTTGGAAGCTTATCATTGAACAACCATATACAACAAAGTGAACATATTAGTAAAAACATTTTTCTGGTAAAAAAATATTATCAATGTGTCAAATATATTCATGTCTAGGTACATATTAATCTTATTAATATAGTTGTTGCTAGTTATCAATAAGTCGCAGCTAAAAGCTGAAAAAAGACATGCAAGTTGCAGTGACTACTCTGCGCTATGGTGGTTACGTATTCAATAAGTTGTTCGTGATAATCATGTTATCTACCATGATGAATATGGAAGCAAACATTAGGCATGTTTGTTTCCTGGTTAGCATGGAAGACATGCAAATTGCACTATTGACTCCCAATTAAGGAGGAGTTGCTTAATAAATTACTAAGTGATATTCACGTTCTCTACCATGATGGATATGGACGTAGCGAAGGCACGAAATTGAGATTTGAAACTGATGGGTAGCAGGTAGATCAAGATTTTGGACTAGTGTGCAGTTAGCACATGAAGATTAATCGACGCAGCCAGGAATCCTCAAGCCAAATGTTTAGGAAGCAATGAGGGATCATCAAGCTAAATAAGGAAAGCGATTTCCCACTCCAAAACTTGATTGCAGATTAAGTCTATCCAATGGCACTACATCACCCACTCCAAAAACTCATGGCAGATTCATCCCCTCCAATGGCACTTGCTCCTACCATTATATGGGTTGAATTTGCAATCCACATAAGGATGTGTGATTATTCAAGTAAATACTTTAAAATTGTTTGATATTATAATAAAACTTCACATTTTATGATTTTATTATACAAATATTTACTTAGATAGGCTAGGTATCTTATAATTTTGGGGTGAATTACCATTTATGCTTTTTCATCTTTGAAGTGTGCATTGATTTGATAGACTTTGTCCAAAAGTGATAATTAACAATTTAAAAAGAAAAATAAAAAATAGCTTAGTTAACATATAAGTACAGTAATTGATAGTTGGAAAAATTAAAGTTCAACTTCAACTATTGATTATTAGATACCACTATTCTATTATTAGCTATAATTATGAGCTTAAGTAGATTTATGATAAACTATTAGGTTAACCTCGACCCCAATCACTAGTTTTACTTGAAGTTTAATTATATTAACTTTTAAATTAATTATTAAATATAACTGGTAGCTTAACTCCAATAATTCCAATAATTGTATATCTATAAGCTTAACTTCAACTTGAAACACAGTTACATTGAATAACTATCAGATAAGTGGACTAGTATCCATATCATATATAGTTAATATTAAAAATATTAAAAATTGTGAAATTATTTATATATTTGAAATTATGAAATTGAAAACTTATAAAAAGAATAATATAGGGTAAGTGGACTTAAATAGGTTCAATATATTTATTTAAAACAAAACAATATAAATAAATATATAGCAGTGTTTTGATATCAATATTTGGTATAATTAATGTACTAAACATTTTCAAACACCTTAAAAAAAATCAAATATAACAATACATTTTTTCATAATAAAAAACTTCACATTTCTTAAAAGAATAAGCTAGCAAGATTTAAGAATATTTAAATTTTAAAGTTAAGTTATAAATAAAAATAAATTATATCATAACTACAAATACGAGTAAAGCAACTTAGTTTCTTAAACCAATAATAATAACAAATAATTCAGAATATTTTCTTTTTACAAATAATAATACATAATTCAGAATAGAGGTGTGGGAGCATTATTCGATTGTTCCGGGCATGGTGTCCAATACTCCGAAGGCTTTTTCATGGACACCGCTATTATTTACCAGATTCTTCAAATAAGTCTCCCAATTGAGGCGTAGGCGCTTAATAAATTGCTGAGTGATATTCACGTTCTCTACCATGGTGGATGTGGATGTAGCGAAGGCACAAAATTGAGATTTGAAACTGATATGTAGCCGGTACATCAGGATTTTAGATCTACCGGCACATCATTGAGATTTGAAGCTAAATAAAGAGCGCGATCACCCACTCAAAAACTCGATTGTAGATTCAGCCCATAAATTATAAATGATTAGAGTGCTTATCTGTGTATATATAATTGAAAAGGATTTATATAATGAATGGAATGAGCTGGGAATGCAGAATTATTGGCGTATTCTTCTATATAAACTACTCTAATAAGCTGCCCAACCCATCATCAGCCTCATTTGATTTTGTGGAGAGTGCAGAGAGTTCTTTTTTCGTTTGTTTGTTCTCGGACAGAGGAAAAAAGGAAGGCAAATGGGGAAAAAGCAGCAGGCTCCTCTCGCCATAGTCATCCTCATGCTCTTAATGTTATCTTCCTATTATAGTATATATAAATTTTGTTATGTATTCGGAAAGCCTAATTAGTATTATCATATTTACAGAGCCAACCGAAAGGATTAGTGTTAATCCCATCTCATGCATCAGATTATTGATCGTATATTTTGTGTTTTTCTCTATGGCAGGAATGAATTTAGCAGAAGCGAGTAATTCTACGGTCATGACTGGTGTGGATGGTAGTAA
>LPNX011112042.1:46680-59973 GCA_001517045.1 Pseudotsuga menziesii
TTTTTTATTTTTTTATTTTTCCAGATTTTTCCTTTAAATTCTGTTGTTCTGTTGCCCCAAATAACTCTCGCTCGAGGATATAGCATGAGACATGTTGGTATTTATTCATGTGATCCCGTACAATGTTAATTTAAGTTCCATTGATTGTCAATTGATCATATTAAAAATGCAACTCAATTTGATCCATGCTAAGCTTATGCAATTGAATATATTGTTACAGCTTTATTGTTGGATCTGTTTGTTGTGCAGATGTTGCAGCTTTATGATTGGATCTGTTTGTTTCCATTAGAAACAGCTTGAATAGTTGTTTGATAAAGAACAGATTAATGGTGACTAGTTGGTTGACTTTTCTTCGTCCATGCAACAAATATTTTAAACAGGGGTATCTGGTTGACTTTGATAGTTCAAATTTTTTCCTTTATCAATGATATATGGGTATAGAATTTGCTTAAGCTACCATGATTCAAAAGTTAAAAAATTCAGAGACAGATTACATGAACAAATACCATTTAAACACCAAAATTTAATGTGGTAAAATTTTATAAGGGAAAACATCCATGTAGGCAAAGTATGGAAGCTTATTAATAAAGAACAAGAGATTAAATGATGGACTTAAGACTACCAATGCATTACCTATCCCAACCATGAACTATATACTTCATGAAATAAGTACCTATCCCAACCATGCACTATATATTTCATGAAATAATTGACATGAATAAAACCTTTGCTGGTTTTGATATTATTCCACCTCAAATCTTACATTCTCTAATTCAATGAAATAAGATTCATAAAAAAATACTCTCTACTCATAATGATCTTGTGGGCAGTAGGATCCCACAATATATATCCTTTTGTTACATCATCATATCCAAAAAATATGCATTTATTTGATATAGGGTCTAACTTAGAACACTGATTTTTAGGAGTAAGTGCATAAGTTTCACAACCAAATATTTTCAAATTCGAATAATCACAGGGAGTCCATACCTCTTCTGGAATTTGGCAATCTATTTCTATTGATGGTGATCGATTTATTAGACAACAAGCAATAGAAATTGCTTCTGCCACAACTCTTGTCCCAAATTAGCATTATTGAGCATGTTACTTGCTCTTTCTAGAAGAGTGCTATTCATGCACTCTCTAACGCCATTTTAATGAGGAGTGTATACATTGTTTTGTGTCTTACGATCCCTTCATCTTTGCAATATTTTTCAAACTCTAAAGAAGTAAATTCACCTCCATTATTTTTCCTTAAACACTTGATTGTTCTCCCAATTTTAAATCTTCTCCTCTTTGAACGATTAATGGGCACATAATTTGCTTAAGCTGCCATGGTCAAAGGCCAAACCTTACTACTCGACTTGCCTTGAGCGTCATGGAGCCTTGTCTAAGTTCCTCAATATATACTCACTTGTGGTATCACTCGTTTTGTTTCGTGATCCATCATAGTCTTCACGCACTCAACTTATGAAAGTCATGAATTCCATGACTTCAAGTAAAACTCATTGTCACTTGAGTAAACTCCAACCTTCAACTGCTTGAGTATATTTCCTCTTGGTGTTGTGGTGTTGACTATGTCGAAAGAGTCATGAATTCCATGACTCCAAGTAAAACTCATTGTGACTTGAGTAAACTCCAACCTTCAACTGCTTGAGTATATTTTCTCTTGGTGTTGTGGTGTTGACTATGTCGAAAGTCATAGGTATGCGGAGCTTATTTCTTAAAATGGTCTTGGCATATGTAGATTGTCGAAGAAATAGCTTTGAAGCATGTGCATCCAAAAGGTGGACATGAGCCAGTTTTAACTATCAAGATTTCCTTGCATAGTCCACGGGAAGTTAGGCATTATATTGGGAGCAGTTAAGCATTATATTGAGTCTTAGTTTGCTTTTGAGTTTCACTTTATTACAAGCTAATGTTAAATTTAAATAGTGTCTTATAATTTCACTTGAGGTCTCACTCCCACACCATTGGTTGATTCCTATACCCTTGGTTGATTTTCTATTGGTATTTCTTTTTCCAACATGAACTCACCCTTGTATGAAATTGTTGGTGTTTCTAGATGTTACATGGTGTATTCACCTTTGTATCAAATGATTGGTGTTTTTTAGATGTTACATGGTGTATTCACCATATTTTTTGAAAAAATCAATATAACCAATGTTATGACCTGAGCTTGATTTTTAATTAGATTTAGTTTGAATTTTAAAGAGATGAAGCGGATTTTACATCTAGTATATGAATTGTATTGTATATGGATAATATTTGTAGGTTGCAATCACAATTGAAGAAGGTTTTAGATTACTTATGTTATCAAAATTTGACATGGTTTCAGATTACTTATGTTATCAAAATTTGACATGATTAAATGAGTAGTTAGCAAAGTTTATTTAGAGTTATTGTACATCATGTTGTTTAAGTTTATTATGATATGTTTTACATTTATAATGTCGTGATGTTTTGAGTAAAGCCCATGATAATGTTTTGAGTAAAGCCCATGACATTTTATTAGGTAAACATGACATATGTATGTCATTGGTTTGTTGTAGACAAAATTGGACTTGTGTTTAAGTTAGTTTTTCATATTTTGTTATACATATTATTTTAAATGATAATATATACGTATTGGTTGCAACCCACTTATTGCAAAGGCATGTTAAACACAGTTTATTTTGATTGTGTTTCGCAAATTTTTGTTATCTAGATTATGCTTTTGAATTAGTTATGTGGTGACATTTTATTTACTATTATATAGGTCTATGTGATGGTTGGGTGTTCTAAAGATAATTGGATTTAGATGCATTTAAATTTTTTTAATCTAACATTATTTTGAAAAACAATATATTGAGATTTTGAATGAATACTCTCTGAGAGTGTATGGTGATATTAGTTTTGAAAAACTCTTACAACTTGGTATTAAAGAATGTATTTTTGTTTGAAGTTAATGAGAATATTTATTTTTTTTTGGAGAAAAAAAAATAGCTATAAATAAAATTAGCCCTCTCTCTCTATATATATAATTTCCAACTTAGTGATATAAGCTTGTTTCAAACTTATAGACATTTTGTTTTCTAAATAACAATTGATATATCTATTTCATATATATATATATATAAGAATGTGGTTTAATGATAAGTAATGAAATAGATAAAATTTATATTTTATAATTGAATTCTTTAAAAAAATAAAAATAAAATGAGTTAGCAAAAATTTACAATATAGTTTTATGTTGTTACTTCAATACCTATTCTTAACACATGGATTTATTCACTAATAAGAATTATAAAAATATAATATTTTGAAACAACATTTTGGTTATCTCATTATAACATTTTCAATAATTGTTAACATTTAATGCTAAAATTAAGATTGGTACTAAAATTTTTAGTTATCCCATTATAATAATTTTAATAATTGTTGACATTTAATATTAAAATTATTTTTTTTAAAGTAAAAAAGTTTATATATTCAATTTTTTTTGTAAAATTCTGATTAAATTTTTATAAATCTTAATTTTGTGTTGTTTAAATAATGTTATAAGTGTATAAATAGATTCACACTCACACTCTACTTTGACATTTTAAAAAACAATTTTTTTAAAAAGACTAAATGTAGAAAAATGTTATGTTATTTTTTATATAAATCTTATTGTTTTTTTAATTATGATTAACCTTATTACTTATAAGAGAGTCCAAAAAAAATTAACAAACTTTTCCTCAAAGTTTACATTATAAAAAGAAAATTGAAACATAAATTTGAATTGAGATGGATGTGAATATAATAATATATAAAAATTTTAATAATAAACAATTGCCCATTCAATAATTGATATTTCTTTATATTTTTCAATAAGTTTGTTAAAATCACTCTCTTTTATCATAATTTAAAAATAAAAATTCTTTAAAACCATGCTTAATTTTATCAACCTCATTAAGTATTTTAAGAGGAAGAAAATAATGTATCAATCCCATATCTCTCCTAGCAAATATGTTATGCAAAATGGACTTGCAAATGCAGGAATGGAAGATGTCGAGCCCTTATAATGAGCAAGTAATCAACGTATAATACTATGGCAATAGAGTATCAGTATTCTCAACATATACACATTAGGATCTGATTTACATCTGATTAAACCTTGGGAGAGAAGGTAGATTAACATGGAACATTGGTACACCTATGACTACTGATCTCCATATTGCATATCATAGTGAATATAAAACATGTGTGTTTTCTATCTTCCCACTTATTATTCCCTTTGATGTTGAAATTTAAGCATTGGGGAAGACTAAATAACACGCACGGATCTATTTATGCTATTTTTTTTTTAAAAAGCCGAAGCTGCAATACAACTAATTCCATGCCAATTAGAGCATGCACCAGCTGATATAAGAGGAAACATTGATAATAATTGGCATACACAAGCTGGCATCATAGGAACAATTTATAAGACGTAGAGCACTATTGAAAAGGCCTCTGACGATCTATTGTGAACATTCTTTTCCATCGACAAATCTGAACGCACGATATGGCATTGGAGGCACCATTCATTAGAGGCAACGCACTATTGGAAATTCCTTTGATGAAGGATTGAAGTGCAAGCTGTCTTAAGTTTTAGAGATTCGACATGGCATCATTGATCTAAGGCATGAAGTCTGAGAGAAGAGGAAAGTTGTATGCGTTTAGTGATGGTCACGTGAGACAGCTATGTGCCTAGAAAAATCTCACAAGACAGATGCCATATGAAATTGGGGACTCTAGTGGCCTTCAAATTCCATAAGCTCAATAAAGCCATCATGATCAAGATTACTTAGTCGCATATATCCTTCCAAACATAGATTTAATATGCATCTTTAGATCACAAGGAAGAAAAGTAAAAGAGACCAATTGTGTGAACTCATATCCAAATAAACCGAGAAAGTTTCATTGAGTATTTTTTGTTTAAATAAAGATGAAAATTTAAAATAATCCAAAATTCATAGTTATTCAATATAAAAATTATGAAGAACATGATTTTTTTTATATATACAGTCTCTAGTTATAAAAAACTAAATCTCATAACCCCAAAAAGAAACTTCTAAATCCTCAATTTTTGAAATTACAAATTGTTTTATTATTGGTTGATTATTCCAAGAAAGAGTAAGCTAAACTCTAGACGATTTGCACCCAATATCCAACGCGTTTTTCAGCCAAAATTTGGCAGAAATTGTTCAAATAGTAGTTTTCAATGGTTGGAATTGCATAATCGAGGCACCCAAAGGGTAATCAACGACCTTAGATCAATTTATGCAATCAAAATTGCAATTTCAACATTAAAAATCACATTTTCAACAACAAATAGTTTTTCCAAATTCCATCCAAACTCTCCACAAACCTAGTTTAGTGCAGCCTGCCCTTACTAACTACTTGTTGAATGAATGAATGCTTAGGAGGTAGGCACTTACTTAGAACTGGACTATTTACCCTTTGCTCGGCTTCCTACTCGCCTTCACTGTTACCACTATCAAACTACTTAACTAACTGTGCCTTATATTTATCCCCTCACTTACCTGCTTGCTTACTCAAATTCGAGAAAATAGTGAGTTTCACACCGATGTATTTGGCGAGTGGCCTAAAGTCTGGTTATAAAGCCAAAAATAATGCCAAGAAAGGAACCTTAGAAAATGTAGTGGTACAAACTCTTAAAAGTAAATAAATAAATAAATAAAAAGCATCTATAAACTTGTTTGATAGTTTCCATCTCTTGGTTAACTCACATGCCTTCATCTCATTTGAAGTTCCATCGAAATCGACATCAACCAACCGACGGCTTCAGGGAGATGCACACTCAATAAAGCTCGGAAGGTGTGGTTTTATTGTTTATCATAGGGTCTACGTGTCATTTAACTGTGCAAGTATACACATATATGTCAACCCAGTCATGTACCGCACCTACAGAAGGATCCGTTGGGATCTTTAGCAAGTTCTTCACGGTGAATAACGATGATTTTAACTAGCAACAACCACATTAAATTAATAATGTGTCTGAATACGCCGATAGGCGTAAATTTAAGCACATACTATAGGGAAAAACATTAATTATATGTGCCTAAATTTACGCCTATCGGCGTATTCAGACACATTATTAATTTAATGTGGTTGTTGCTAGTAACGGGTGCGTGCATACACATATCTACAAAGTATTAATAGAAACAATATTTTTTGTTTAATTATAATATATAATAAATAATATTAAATATAATAATTACCATATTATTTAATTAATATAAAACATAATATACTTAAAATATTATTAATACAATGTTTTTCTGTATAGTATATATGAAAAAAAGTATTAATAGAAATAATATTGTTTATTTAATTATAATATATAATAAATAATATTAATTATATTAATTACCATATAATTTAATTAATATATAACATAATATACTTAAAATATTATTAATACAATGTTTTTGTGTATAGTATATATGAAAAATATATCATGAAGTTAATTATATCCAATATCTATTATTCACATGTTATAAACTAACCTAATAACAGATATGATCACAGATTCATAATGTAACCTAGCCACAATGTTCCATACCATGTTATTGATTTACCAAATCAACATATGTTCAGTATCATTAGAATGAACATATGTTCATTATCATTTATTTATTACCACATTTTTTAATGAATATAAAACATTAAATAAAACATAAAAAAAAGTAAAATATTATTAATACAATGTTTTTCCCTTAAATATATATGAAAAATATATCAGGAAGTTAACTATACCCAATATTATTTATGTTATATGTTAAGCATACTTTATTATTTAATACCTTCACAAGTACTTATTTTAATATCGATTTGTAATTAATTACATGATATCATTGAAATAATTTGTCGCAATATTACAATTAGTAAGACATATCACAATGTGACAAAACCCTTGCTTAATGTCGCTAATGCAACTTAAATGTGGTAAACGTCACAATACGACAGAACGATTATTAATGTCACAATGTGACAAAACCCTTGATTAATGTCGCTAATGCAACATAACTATGATAAACGTCACAATATGACAAAACGCTTATTAACGGCACAATGTGACAAAACCCTTGTTTAATGTCGATACTGTAACATAATTGGGATAAACGTCAAAATGCGACAGAACGCTTATTAAATGCCCACTCTCACAATATTAATGTGTCACATCTTTGGTTGTGTTGACATATGCCAACCAAACACTGTAACAAACCATGGTTTAATGTCGTAATGTGATATAAGGCTTGATAATGTTGCAGTGAAACGTAAACCTTGACAAACAACATAATGCGACATAACATTAAGATATCTAACATAAACTGTGTTAAACGTCACAATGCGACATAATTTCCATGTTGCATTATGGGTATGTTGAGTAATGTGGTACTGTGACAATATTTAAGTCATTGTAATGTTGCACAATGATTAGGTGTAGTGAAATTTTCATGTGGTAACTATGTTTTGACATAAACGAAGGGTTATGTTTGATTGGGTTGTTTCTGTATGAATATATTGCATTATGGTTATGTTAATTAATGTGGTTAATTACATTACAACAATAAAAGTAATTTCATAAGAGAATTATATGTTTAATGTATGAAGTGCTATGGTGGACCATCATAGTGAGTGAGCATCAAGTTGAATTGTGACATTGCTGTATGGGCATGATGGTCACTGGATTTGTGTTACATGATGCCATTAATTAAATTGTTTTGTTGTACTTGGATTTAGTTTTATTTTGAATTTCTTATTGCATTATGAAATTGATCAAGGGCTATCTTGGATTCCGATGTTCATTGCTGCTTATGGTGTCTTGTGACATGCGGTGTATAGAAAGTCTTTATAAATTACAAGATCGTTAATTATGTTGTTTTCATTTGAACAAGGCGTGAATGTCAATTGTGGAGCAAATATGGAATATATTTGTTATTTCAAGTTGGAATAATTGTTATATAATCTGAAATGTTTCTAGTGAGATGTTTTCATAGACTCTAATACTGCAACAGTTGTTTAATTGATGTGTATTTAATGTGAAACTAAATTAGTTTCTAAGCAGTTTCAGTTCCATATATTTTATGTTTTGTGATATTTATGAAAAAATAAAAATTTTAAATGAATACAAAAGGTAACAATTTCAATACAATAGTAAGCAATGCATCCATGAAAATGATGTAAATGAATTTATGGATTGTTAAAATGAGGGAATCACGGAATTTAATTGCAACAATTACATATATTATTTATAATGTTACTTGATGTGGTGAAATATTGTATTGATTATTTAAATTGTAATTTGAGCAACAGATATATGCAATTGTTGAAAAACATTTGGCATTATGTCAACTTAGTACAGATAGTGATCATAAATTACCTTATTGTTAATTATGGAATATCTTTCTTATTTCAAGTGAAAAAACATGTGTTATTTAATTTGCAATGTATGTTATCATACCGAGCTGAAATTGAATGCCAAACAGACATTATTAATGTGTCAAATATTGAACATTATTACAATGTGACATAACCCTTGGCGAATATCACAATGTGACACAACCCTTGATGAATGTCGCCAATGTAACATAACATGTGACAAACGTCACAATGCGACATAATTGCCATGTTGCATTATGGCTATGTTGACTAATGTGGTAGTGTGACAATATATAAGTCATTGTAATGTTGCACAATGATTCAGTGTAGTGAAATTATTGCATTGTTTCTATATGAATATATTGTATTATGGTTTTTTTAATTAATGTGGTTCATTGCATTACAACATTAAAAGCAATTTCATAAGAGCATTATATGCGTAATGTATGAAGTCCTATGGTGGATCATCATAGTGAGTGAGCATCAAGTTGAATTGTGACATTGCTGTATGGCCATGGTGGTTACTGGATTTTTGTTACATGATGCCATTAATTAAATTGTTTTGTAGTAGTTGGGTTTAGTTTTTTGTTGAATTTCTTATTGCATTCTGAAATCGATGAAGGGCTATCTTGGATTCTGATGTTCATTGCTGCTTATGGTGTCTTGTGACATGCAGTGTATAGAAAGTCATGATTAATTACAAGATCGTTAGTTATGTTGTTTTCATTTGAACAAGGCGTGAATGTCAATTGTGGAGAAAATATGGAATATCTTTGTTATTGCAAGTGCAAAAAAGTGTTCTTTAATGTCCAATGTTGGTTCCCATACTAAGTTCAGATCGAATGCCTCGTTTATTCATTTGTTGATAATGCAATCTCTGTGTGACTGTATTGAAGATTATTGGTTTAATTAGAATGTTTACATTTTAACCGCATTATTTTTATTAATATAGAAGGACAGGAGATCATATATTAATGTAACTATCAACAGAATTGATAAAATACTTTTAGTGAATGAGGGCAAGATATGTAATATTAGTTGTACTATTTAAAAGATGTAAAATATAGTTTCCATTAAATTCTCCATAGAGCCAATAAATTTTGATGCTATACAGTACATAAATCTGTTAGTGTTCTTTAATGTGCAATGTTTGTTTCCATACCAAGTTTAGGTCGAATGCCTTGTTTATTCATTTGTTGATAGTACAATCTCTGTGTGAATGTATTGGAGATTACTGGTTTAATTGGATTGTTTACATTTTAACCGCATTATTTTTATTAATATAGAAGGACACGAGATCATATATTAGTGTAACTATCAACAGAATTGATAAAATACTTTTAGTGTATGAGGGCAAGATATGTAATATTAGTTGTACTATTTAAAAGATGTAAAATATAGTTTCCATTAAATTCTCCATAGAGCCAATAAATTTTGATGTTATACAGTACATAAATCTGTTTATTTTTAGATCAAAAGAAATAAAAATATTGATTCGAAGCAAAAACTGAAACATAGCTACTCGAAATTTCCATAGCCTTTATAAAAAGCTTCATGAAATGAAGCCATGTTTTATTTAAAACCAGAACATACCAAAATTTGCACATAGTGCAAAAACTCAAACATTGTTTTGTTTACAAAGACGCATAAACCTATTGAATTACATGTGGAAATCCCATAGGGACTATGGGAGAAAATCATTGAAGAAAACCAGGCCGGGAGTTAAAGGAAAGAAATTCTTATACATGATAATGTTACTGCATTGATTGTTTGCTGGCAATGGTAGACGCTGATTTGGAAGCGATGATCTTTCATCAACAGATAAATGAGTAACACTGCAAGTTTCCAAATCATAGTATATGAATGGAATTTCAGCATTCTTGCACATCAATATAGAAGTTCCAACTGCTCGAAATGGTAGATAGTCTGAACAATGTATATTAATATTTCTTGTCATACCTTGTAAAAGGGTCCATCTTAACCCTCTACCGTCCTCAAAGTGAGTATCTGTTTGTTGAATGCAATGTTGACCACGTTTGAAATCTTGGATTTCATCTATGCACCATATACTTGTAAAACCATCATTCACAAGACATATCAATCGATTGTAGTGTAAGGTCAGACACATAGATCGTTTCCTACGTCCTGTGTAAACTGAATGCATACCCCATATATTCATTTCAATGTTCAGGGAGTACATTCTGTACACATATGAGTCAC
Organism: Pseudotsuga menziesii; assembly: GCA_001517045.1. Taxonomy (NCBI): domain Eukaryota; kingdom Viridiplantae; phylum Streptophyta; class Pinopsida; order Pinales; family Pinaceae; genus Pseudotsuga; species Pseudotsuga menziesii. The sequence continues at coordinate 57,313 of LPNX011112042.1, forward strand.
CTTCTTCAGAAATTATTTTCACATGCAACCAATAAATTTTTCCCTTATAAAAAACAGCATCTTTAGGAGCAGTAGGTTCACCATCAGCACCAATTGTTTCTCTCCAAACTCTTTGGACATTGCTACAGATAAAAAATTTAGGACCATGTACAGTACGCTTATGACGTACAAGTATCCATCCATGTTTTTGTTGACCAGTGTTGCCTATTAGAGAAAAGAAACCATAGTCTCCTATATCAATAATTCCTATATTTGAGAAATGCTTTATGAATGGATTTGCGATGTAATAATCCTTATGCCCTCGTACAGGACAATATTTTGAGAGAAAAATGATTGAACCAACTATACATTCAATCGTATATCTATTTTCCACATGCGGGACATGCAACAAGGATGTATGTCCTGTACGATTGACAAACTTATATGCAAAATGGTTTTGATGTTGTCCCAATAGTTCAATTAAAAGGCCAGTTTCTGTTATATTGTTATTTTTCCAAGCGCTAACAAAAGATGGCCTAGACAATAGCTCTTCACAATGTTTAGAGATTGATCGCAAACGAACCAATGTTGAAAATGGCACCCACAGGAGAATCATCTCTAGAAACTCCAGTGGGAGTAAACTCCAAATGCTCGGATCCATTTGCAAGTAACTAAACAAAAACATAAAAAATACATAGTTACCACCAATAGAAACATAATAAATTATAAAAATAATTTCTTTGCATAACACAGTCATAGTAGAACATAACCATGAACCAATGTCAGAAGACAACATAAGCACCAATGAACATCAAAATCCAAGACAACCCTTCCTCGATTTCAGAATGCAAAAAGAAATTCAAAATAAAAATTAACACAACTAATACAAAACATTTTAATTAATGGCATCATGTTACAAAATCCCAGCAACCAACATTACCATATTGCAACAGAAACATAACAAATCATAAAAGAATTTTCTTTGAACAAACACACAAAGCTATTTAAACTACTTATAAATAAAATTAAAAATACATAGTTATTCCCTACCGAAACATAATAAATTATAAAAGTAGTTTTTTTGCATAACACAGACTCCTAAACGAGTAAGACTGAAAGTTTCCAAATCATAGTATATGAATGGAATTTCAACATTCTTGCACATCAATATAGAATTTCAAAAATAACGAATCATAATGAATCATAAAAATAATTTATTTTAACGAACACACAAAGCTATTTAAGGTACTCAAGTAAAATTAAATATACATAGTTCTTACCAACAGAAACATAGTAAATCATAAATATAATTTATTTGCTCAACATGAACAAAGTAGAACTAAACCATGAACGAATGCCATAAGACACCACAAGCACCAATGAACATGAGAATCGAAGACAACCCGTCATCTATTTCAGAATGCGAAAATAAATTCAAAACAAAAATAAACCCAACTACCACAAAACAGTTTAATTAATGGCATCATGTAAAAAAATCTAGCAACCAACATTACCATATTGCAGCAGAAACATAACAAACCATAAAAATAATTTATTAGAACCAGCACACAAAGCTATTGAAACTACTTATAAATTAGATATAGGTTGACAACAGATTATTTAGGAACAGATCAAAATTCAAAATATTATTCAGACTTATAAAATATCTTCAACACATTTAGATAATTGTATGGAATGATAGACTGAATAAATACAATGATGAGAACTGAAAGAAAAGGGACTCTCACTATTTTTTTTATGTAGATGGTGATGACAGTGGCTCAACAACTTTTTTTTTCTTGGCATGACACCACGAATTTTTTTTGCTTTTTTTTCAGTATTTTTTTGGGTTTTCTTGCCAAGATCACGAATTCCGTTTTTCACCAATCTGTGGTTAGGCTCAAATTTTATTGCATCCTCAAGCTTGTCATACACCAACCCAAAACCTGAAGATCTTTGTCCATACGTATGAAAACCGTAAATAAATATTTGTTGTGTACCTGTAATACCAAATTTTTTTCCTATCTCCTTTTGAATCTCTGGTTTGGAAAGGTTTCCTCTTCCAGGATGTAGAACATGTATCTGAAATCGACACCTCAACCTTGGTTCATCTATCAAGTGTTTGATGCATACTGTGGGACGATGAGGGATTTTTTTTACATCCATTTGTTATGTGTATTTGAGGCAAAGATCTGGAAAATAAAAACATATATGGTTTTATGAATTCATAAATTATGTTAACCAAATGATACAATAAACAACATTGGAGGAAATGTGGCATAAGCACTAAAAGTATAAGATATCAAAAACAATTAAACCATACAATACAACAAAAACGTAAGTTGCATAAAATGGTAACATGCATGGCCATGGTTATATATGTCAAAATCATTGGCATGCCATTATGTAATCTATCATTCAATACTGTTTTTTTGGCACATTTCATGAGTACATTCACATTTAGTCCATAAAACCAAATTAAACAAATTACATTTAGTTGTGAGGATCTTATGAAAAAAAATAGATAACTAAATATATCTTTACTCTTTCAACACATAGAAAAGAATATGAAGGAAAAAAAAACAAATAAATTAGGAAAAAAAATAATGGCTGCCACTATGTTTATATGTCGCAATAGAGCGTAACAAATGCTTGTCAATTGAACTGTAATTGAACATATTG
>LPNX011112044.1:0-61287 GCA_001517045.1 Pseudotsuga menziesii
ACTAATGGTGTTATGACGCAACATGAAGTAAAATGCACACCTAACAATCAATGCAAATGCATTGTGTCCATGAAAATAGGGTATGCTACTACGTGAAATTCACAATTCTTCTTCAAATGATGAATGCAAATTTCCTATATGAAGTCCTAACTAGTGCTCCAAAGCAAATCTAGTGCAAGTACAATGCAAAGTGCAAAATGTAATGCATGATGATAAGCAAATTTTTTTGGATTTTTTGAAATAAAATGAGATGTAAAAAGAAAAAGAATGATTCTATGACCCCTAGACTCTGCAAGCACACCCAAATAGCACTCAAGCAAAGCACTAGGGTAAAAGAACTCTTATGCACTAATCTCAAACAAAAAATAGAAAATGCCATGACAAGAACCTTCTTAAAAAAAAAATTAGCCTAAAAAAAAAACGTTTCTGGTCAGAAACAAAGGTCTAAACAGACTCAGGTAGTGCCAAAGGAGACTCAGCAAATATCAGAATTCACCCAGCAACCAATTATCTTCCACAAAAAAGGAAAAAGGAAGGGTATACGCAACTGTTCGTAGTAAACCCGCGTGTATACGCGAAAATCATAGAGGAACCCGCGTGTATACGCCACTGTGAGTTAAAAACCCGCGTATAGGAAGAAAGTTGCATAAATTCAAGGAAAACAGACAAGCTGAGATAAAATTCACACCAATCAGACCCTACTAGGTATACATGCCCCCAGACTCGACATAGAAACAAGAGAGAAAGAGCAATTCAAATTCATTGAATGTCGATAAAACAACCCCTAAAGGAAAACTACTAGGAACTCCCCAGCGGAGTCGCCAATTCTGTTACGGAGAGAAATTCCTATGGCTTGGGGTACCACAACAGACAACTTGACTCCAGAAATCATTCCTTTCCAATATGCAATAGAAATTAAATGTCTAACACTAAAGGATTAGACCTCGTACCTTATTCTGGATGGTTGAAGTAGATCCCCGTTGAGCTTTCCAATCTTCAGCTTGAATTGATAGATTACTTCCTCAACAACAAGTAAACAATACAAGCATTCTATATATCATGGTGTTATATCTATTCTAGCATATATAATCAATAATGTACAAGCATTTGACATAATCCCATGGATAAAATATTCATTCAAACACACATTATTGGACAGGAAAAGATATTTCTATTAATATAAATCAGATATTACAAGATACAACCTCTGACGACACATCTGCGAACCGAAGAAACTGAATCCCCCACTTGGGCCTCCACCACCTCAATCCTCCATCTCTCAATAGCAAGCTCACAAGAAAAAGGCAAGCTTGGGAAGAACACACTAGTGCTCTAAGGGACAAAGGGATGCAGACTCAAGCATAAGTTCTAGCAACAATGGACTATAGTTTCTTTGCTTTCAATTCTCTCTTATGCCTTCAATGTACCAAAGGGTTCCATATATAGCTTTTCAAAGGGGTAATGAAAGGTCGAATCCGAGCGATCTCAAAGCATAGGGAAGGCCAGGAGTCAAATGAGTCGAATCCATGTTAAGGAAAACTCCAAAAGGATTTGGATTATGCACACATCCCTATGTACATGGTTTTAGAGGTCAAACCCGTGTATATACGCGCTTATAGGTTTAAAAGTCGCGTGTATCATTTTTCATATGTTTTTAGGGATGATTAAGGAAACATCAAAGGACAAAAAATGGTCCATGGGGTCTAAGGAGTCTGCAGCGGGACAGGGGAAGGCCATAGAAAGTGTGATTCACCTGGAGTGGTGAAATTAACTATAACATGTGGCCATAGTCTGGCAGTCCATCATCCCAAATCTCTTCAGGATCTCCACTGCATACTCCCTTGTCCAAGGAATATTCCATCTACACTCTGCCACACCTCCATACCTAGAAAGTAATGCATCATACCCAAGTCCTTCATCTTGAACTCAACAACAAGCTTTCTCTTTGTATCAACAATCAACCCATCCATACCTGTCACAAATAGATCATCTACATATAGTAGAAGCATCACTGGGTTTCTATCTTCAACCTTATAGTAAAGGTTGGAATCTGCTTTACTCTTAGTAAATCCTAGAGTCATCAATAATCTGTCCATCCTATCATACCATGTCGAACCTTAGATCTTTTGCAGTCACTCCCTCTGAAGCGGAGCATCATACTCCCTCTATCTTCATACTCTATGCACTAAAACATTCTGTACCGGAGTGACACGTAGCTTGCTATGCTACTAATATTCTATGTGACCATCTAGTGTATAGACTTGCATCTTCAACCTTGTAGCAAATGCTAAGATCTTCATCAAGCTCATCATATATGTGTTTAAACTCTTACTAGCTGCAAATGTCTCTTCATAGTCTAGGCCTTCTTTTTGTGATAAGCATCGTGCTACGAATCTTGCTTTGTATCCCACTATGTTTCCATCTACTGCATGATGGAACTATGAACTTCTCTTCAGGTATCGATACTGCATCCTAGACATCATTCTTCTTGAACTGGTCTTCCCTTTCTTCTTGGTGGTTGGAAGGTTCTGCATCAATGATGTCACTGCACACGTCATATTATTCTTTGTCTTTGAACTATCGTCACTTGTTCTTCAGAACAAGTCTTCATTCTTCTTTGCTTGTAGGTGATTATGTATGCGATCTTTCCTACAAGTCAAATGCATTTGTATGGTTAGAAACATTTCACAAGGAATATTCATACTGGAAAATTCTTATGCATAAATATATGATCATGCAACTACTTTAGCCAATACAACATTCATCCATATATCACAGAAACTTTTATAGATGCCTTCCATCTCTACCAGGACAACATTGAGATTGTGCACTAATCCAATATGTCAGCAAAGAGGTTTCATTCTAGATAAGTAGCAATGGAGAGTTGTATAGCACCATGAGCTACTTACCCATTACATGCATATTAGTAGTATAAATACATTAACTGAATATAAACAAATGCATAACAAAACAATGAAATTCCAATTGAATACTTATCTTTATTTGTTTCGTGGGTAGACTCCTTCTTGAGTCTTCAGCTTCATCGTCTTCTTCATTCATAATAGCAATGTTTCAGATCTGGTTGGATAGACAGATATATCTCTTTAAATGGAGCTGTCCAATGTACTTCTTTTCTGAAAATAGTAGAGGGAAGCTCCTAGAACAGGAAGCCCTAGTTTTCCAATTTCTTCTGCAGAAATGCATGTTACTGTTTCTATGATATCTTTGCCATTACTACTCCTCTATGTCTAAAATTTTGTACTGATGTAACCTCGTATGTTCCTAATCCAACACCATAGGTTTCATCAGCATTGGTCTTACCAATTGGGATTTATCATCCTTTTTCCAAGGTGACCTGTTACAGGACTATTCAGAATAGCGAAGTTGTATGGACTTCCACATGTCACTGGTTCATTTTCTGAGTCTGAAATTTGGACCACAAAAATTGCAGTCTGTGCCCTTTCTGGAACATCTTTAGGAATTCCATTTGGACCTCTATAGCCCAAGATATTGCAATTCTCCACAGTTGTACTGTTTAGGGATGAATTCTGGAAGAGGATGGAATCCTAAATTGGAGGGATCATATCTCCCAGAATATAGCTTCAGCCCCTGCAATTTTCAGCTCCTGAGACTTTTCCAATCTCGGGATATAGCGAATTTACCAAAACTTAGCCATTTTAGTATTTAGGGTTTTTCTAGCCCAAGGTCAAACTAGGGTTTGACTTTCCTGGAGTTTCACCCAACCAAATTTCTTGATCTAGGTCTCTAAATTTCAATTTTGATGAGGAGAACAATCCTATGCTAGGCTCACTCAAAAATTCCTCTTTTGTAGAAATCCCTAATTTTCGCATCGAAAACTGAAAATGCTCATAATCGAATTCTGCTTCGACAAAAAGATGCACCCTTCAATGGAGAGTCAGCCTAACATACTTTTGCCGATGGATTGTGGAGAGAGACCGAAAAAGTAAGAATCCCTAGCTTCTACAGCTACACAATGTCTTCTTCTCAGGTTAGCTCTGATACCATGTTAGATTTTTATCATTCAAGCTACCATTATGATCTTAGGATCTTTAACTGAGAGAATAACATGCACAGCAATAAAACACAAGCACAACACAAGAGACAAGAGACACAAAGAATTTTTCTCGGGGAAACCATAAAAGAGAAAACCCCGCAACTTCCTCAGAGATAGAATCAACACCAAAGGTAAAACCCGAAAACATAAAGATGATCTCCCGATAGTAGCAGTCATTCTTCCTCACACTGAGAGAGCTTCTCCTCTCTCACTCATGCGCCCCAATGAGTGAGTGTGTGTGTATGATTATGATAAATAGAGAGGCTCTCACTCTCTATTTATATTCTTCTGTTCACTTGGAACCTACTCCAACATGTCGGCCTCACTTAACAATTACTTACTAGAGCCGACATCTCTAAGAGTGTCTAATAACCCTAGTGCCCCACCACTTGTGGGGAATTTGCCTCCTCTGACCAATAGGAGGGTAACACAATGGTGGGGACTATTTCCATGACTTATAATGACTCACCTAGGGTTGACTTCACTAGGATAGTCTAATAACCCAAAGGCCCCACAACTGTGGGGACTTTTAACCCTTGACCAATAGGAGGGTTACCCACAATGACTTGACATGACTTTCTCATTATAGAAACTTCCTAGAATAAACATCGGGGTATGACATGACTCAAATACATTACAATACATCCCGAAATAAACATCAGGTTACAATACATAAGAAATACAGATGAATACATTCTGAAGTTACAATTACATCAACATTAACTTGTATGTTTTTTCTTATAGTTAGAAACATTACACTTTGGGAATTTTAAATCAAATAGAGAACTTAAAATGTGGGACAAACCTTACCTTGGTGAAATCGCAGAGAGGGTTAGGGGTTGGCTCCTCCAGAGCACCCTTATCCCTCCTTTATCTGCAATAAAAAAAAAACTCAGTTGGAACTAAATCATTCCATTATGAATTTACAACAGTAAAAATTCTTTTAAAATGAAACCCTTACCTGTAATAGATAGTGTGAAAGGAAAATTTGTGGTGAATTCAATCTCTTCTCTAGATTTTTCCATGGAAGTCGAAGAAGCCCAGATAATACCTCAAGAAGGATAAAAGATAACATTGTTAACACTTTCCAAAACCAAGACCGTCACTTTGTAATAAAATCAATGCTCGACGGCTCTTCCTGGCCACATGAAAGTCTAAACGATTCCTTCTTCTACAGTAATCAGGGAAGAGTCTCTCGGCTCATGTCAACTGCACACGCGATCAAGAAACTACCTATACATCTCCACCATGAGCTGAGCAGAGCTCAGATCTATTTTTCCCACCCAAACCATCATGCAAATGAGGCTTTTGACAAGAATCAAGCACATTAAACCACGGTCTAAAACCCTAACTCCCATTTGAACACGTGGACGGTGGAGGGATCGCCATGTATCTGAGTAAAGGACTTGGTTGCGTTGTTAGCTCGCAGTCAGGTCATGAGTTTAATGCCAAAGTCAACCAAGAACAAATGCAATAACAATCAACAACATAATCATTGCAATAAAACTTTGTTTTATAACCAAATGCCTAGAACCTTCGTGGTGTTAGGACCGTGGCATGTAATGCAATCGTGCATTATGCCAAACACCTTATACCCTTAATGATGATGATGGTGATGATGGTTAACGTCCATTGAGACTAGGCTTGGTCTATTGGACCTAAAGAAACCAATTAATTAGTTTGTTTTAAAATTGTATTCCTATGCTCAAAGAGCTTAGTGAGAAGCGTCCCAAGCTCACTATAATTTTGACAAGTTAAAAGGCTAGGAAGGTCGGTATTGCAACAAAGATTATGAAACTAATATCTAATGTGGTTGTATTGAGATCTAATACATTGCAACCATGGTGTAAATTACATATGCCGAGAATTGTAATGCCTTACAACTATGTCCTATACCACTTAGGCCAAGCCTTAATATTTTGAAATCAATGTATAACCATATCCCAAGGAGCAAAACATAACCGTCGTGGATCATAAAGGAAGTGCATCATAAGTCAAACCATGTAGTTCTTGTTTCAAACTTTATGCCTTAAATCCTCATAATTTTATTTATATAACAAGAGGTCACCATATGGTGGAACTATATGCTTTACAAACCCTAAGCACCTTACGCTTAAGGGGAGGTCACCACACACCATAGCGTAGAATATGGCAAGGCCAAGACCTTTAATTATATATCTCAACCAACGTAATACATAAGGGATGAGGTCAAGACTATGGATAGTCTCCCCATGCCTTAGACAGTTTCAGCCTCATAAGAAAAAGTAAACAATAAAGAATAGGTAAAAGCAAAATACATCACCTGCGTAGACATGGCTGGAGGTTCCAGAAGGAGCTAGCCACTATCACGATCAGTAGAACCTGTCGTAAACAAACATGATAAAAACATTAAAACTTACAAAAGTAAATCATAGGAAAATATGTTAAGTATTGAAGTAATGCATGTAAAAAAATGTTTTTTACGATTTTTAGGTGTGTTACATTATGAGAGGAAGAGATTATGCTTGGTAGAACTAGATAGACAAGTTGTTTGTCATAAGATCTATTTTGATTATTAAATATCGTTGAATCAGCCATAAATATAAATATAACTATATTTAAGTGATATAAAAACTTTGTGATTATAATTTTAGAATATCTATCTATATATGAATGAGGATTTCCCAAGTTTTCTTCAATATCTAGTGTGTAGAACACATAGTAGCATAATTCGAGTATGAATATGGATACGAGTGCGATTCGATATGGAAAAAATACGTAACTAAAAAATCCAATACGAATAAAATACGGAAGTAGACTTCTTATATATAATATTTTTAATTAAATATACAACAATATATATAACATTTAATATAGTTAAATATATACAATATTTTTAATGAAATATTAAATATCAACCATTAAACTTAAAAAAAATCATTCTTTTTTTAAACATATTTCTTATAACCAAAATTACTCTTTAAAAAACAAAAATATAATGCCCTTAGTATAAGAGAGAAAACTCTTTGTTATTAATAGTTATTAATTATTTTAAGAATAAAGTAAATAATATTTACCACTATTTACATTTGGAATTAATTAATTAATGTTTAATTTGTATTAGGGTTAACTTTGACTCCCTAACGAGCAAGGATGTAAGTGGTTTTGGGAACATGTTTTTGGTAACCAATAAATCTAGTGCTACTATTATATTTGCATATTTATTTTTTTTGGAATATTTTTATTCGTATGAAATTGAATTACAAAATATAAAATTGAAAGGTATTTATTTTATATTGTTTTAATAATTAAAATTTGGCTTTTTAAAATCAATTTTCAAAATTAATCCGTATCCGTATTAAAAATAGATTGAATATTCGACGAATTCGAATTTATTCGAAATTTCCATACACAAATGGCCAATACGATGGAATTATGCTACTATGGTAGAACATATTATTGATTACAGTGGTGCTTGATATATCGGTCAAGCCAAATTTAGTACCCTTCTCTTGCGGTATAATTTAATTACGTTTCCACAGTCCACATGTGTTATATCAGAAATTTAGTATTTTCATTTCTAAAAGCAACTTACTCTGTTATTCTTTTTGAAATCAACGGGGGTGGCGGTTTCTTAAATGATCCCGGGACCTGTAAACCTCTTTGTCCGTTGTGCCACTCCTTCGAGACTTTGGCTATATTGAAAGTTACTATGTAAAATTACACTCTAACCAAGGTGTTATCAAGTTATTTTATGGTAAAAATGGTGGAGTATTAACGATAAAGGAAATGACGCTTTGACCAATTATCAATTCAGGATGTGGGCCTTAATGATATCGTTCTCACTAATGCGACGACTTTGGTTGGAAGGTTCGGGGGTCGTAAATTTAATTCTGATAGTTTAAATGGCTGGGCTGCATCGGTATGGAAAGATCTCATTAAAGAGACACCTATGGTCTTTATCCTTCCAAGAGGTTGGATTGCATTCAAATTCATCAATGAGGAAGATGCTAATCTGGTTCTGGCGGGTGTCTAGTGCTAGGACAATGAGAGGCTTTTAATCAAAAGATGAATGCCTCTTTTTTATCTACGAATTGAAAGGTATGATCAAATTCCGATATGGGTTAAACTCCCTTATTTACCTTTCGAATATTGGTCTGTAGATTTCTTTGAGCTGGTGGGGAATATGCTGGGTACACATTTAGAAACTGATTTCTCTTATCTGCAATCTGGACTATGTTGTATGGGCAGGGTTTTAGTTTTGTTAGACTTTCGAAATGGGTTGCCTGCCGAATTGCTCTTTAAAAAAGGAAATTCTGAACTCTGTCAGCCTTTGGATTACTTGGGCATTCCTTTTAGGTGTTTTAGATGTCATGTTCATGGTCATTTAGCGAATGAATGTTCTCTACCCTTTAATAAAATATCCTCTTCTGTTCAAAAAATTTGGAAGGCCAAAAAATGTGAGTCAAATTTGGTTGATAAGGAGGGTTTGGTACCTGAAAAGATATCGGAGGATTTGAAATTTTCACATTAGCCTCTAGAGGGTAAGATTATTGGCGCACAATATTCTTTATCATTACTTAAACCTCTGAGTCTTAATACTCTGTCTGAGGGTTTAGGATGGGATAAGATTGTTATGGAACCTATTTCAGAAACATCCTTTGATTCTGTATAGAATGTTGCTTTAAGAAACCTTGGGTTTGTTTCCCCTCCTAAGGCCTCTCCTGTTGTGCGTAAGGGTTATTTTCTTCGATCTGTCTCGAAATATTTTATTGATGGGGATGGATCAGACCGTGATCCTTCTGGGATTCCCTTTGATAAGGGTCGGGTTGGGGCACTGGTTAAAGCTAATCATACTGTGAATGTTGGAACTGGGGCACTTAGAGCTTTGATTGCCTCTCCAAGGTTTCCCTTATGATCCTTATGACCCTAAATTGCATAGGTTTGACTAGTTTACCTAAAAAACTAGTTGTCAAAAGATTGATTGAACAACAGTCTTTAGATGTAATTTATTTACAAGAAACTATGTGTGATGGAGGTTTAGTGGTGAAGGATGTGCAATTAATGTTAAAGGGATGGAAATTTGTATCTATTGATGCTAAGGGCAGATTTGGGGGGCTTCTTCTAGGGTGGAGGACTCGTAACTTCCTTTTGTTGAATGCTTGGGCCATGCCCTCTGGTCTTTGTGTTGCGATGCATTCTATTGAATTGCAGTTGGATTTAACCTTTATAAATCTGTATGGGCCTTATTTGGATAGGGAATCCTTCTGGAATAATCTACGGGGAATGGATTGTTTCAATTTCCCTTATTTGGTATTTGGGGGAGATTTAAAATTCTCTTTGGGAATGCCTGAGATATGGGGGGTTAATGCTCGTGTGGATGCAATATCAGATTTCTTTACTAATCTTTTGGATGGGTTAGGGCTTATTGACATTGTCCCTTTGGTATCTATTCCAACCTAGTCTAACCGCAGAGTTGGTTCTGAGAGTATCTATAAAAGGTTGGATAGACTTCTATTATCAACTGATTTTCTAGATAAGGATTTTATTTTCAAGCAATGGATAGGGTGTGGAGGAAATTCAGATCATCATCCTATTTTTCTTCAAATATCTTCGTGTACCTCTAAGGCTCACTGTCCTTTTAAGTTTAATGCATGTTGGCTAGAAAACATGGAGCTGGTTGAGGAATTAAAAGGATCCTGGGTGGGTTATGATGCTTTGTCTGATATTTCCCCTGCATCCCAGTTTGTTGCGAATCTTAAAAGAATAAAAGATCTTTCCATTGTATGGTCCTTGAAGAAAAGAGCTCGGGATATAAAGGACTTAGTGGATATTGAATATGAATTGAAGAGGTAATTCGATAGGGTTAATATTGGTTTTACTTCGGAGGAGGATAAATTGACTTTGGTTGAGCTTGAAACTCGTAAGAGAAATATTTTAGTTTTTTGAGAAAAGGAGGCTCGTAAAAAAATTAGGGCATTATGGTTGCTGTGTGGAGATGATAATACGCCCTATTTCCATAAATATGCGGCTCATAGGAAAAATATTAATACTATTTGGAAAATACATGATGATTCTGGCAAGCTTGTTGAAGGTGCTGAGGCTATTGCAGAGGTTGGGATTCAACATTTTGAATCCTTGTTTAGGGAAGAAGTTGATATTCATCTCCCTGAGATTGTGCAAAGCGCTGGTTTTTTTTCGTCATCTGTTACTGAGGATGATAATAGTGAGCTTATGAAGCCTGTTCTTTTACAAGATCTTAAGCATATACTTTCGATTAGTAAAAATGATAAGAGTCTAGGACCTGATGGAATTCCTGTAGAGGTTTAGAGAGCTCTTTTTGATGTGCTAGGAGAGGATCTTCTGAGAGTTATTGAGCTTTCAAGGACTAGTGGAAAGATTCCAGTGGTTTTCAACTCTACTTTTCTTGTGCTCATCCCAAAGATTGATCATCCATTATCTTTTGAGGATTTTCGTCCGATCTCCTTGTGTAATTTTGCTTACAAAATTATTGGCAAGATTATCTCTATCAGGATCAGAAATGTTTTGGGTAGGTGTATATCTGGTGAACAGTTTGGGTTTTTTTCGGGTAGGTAGATTCATGATGCAATTGAGGTCATTCAGGAAGGTATGCATACTATGCACTGTAAATCCTTAAAGGCTGTAATGATAAAAATTGATTTATCTAAAGCTTATGATCGTGTAAGCTGGACCTACCTTTGTGTTATACTTTCCAAGTTAGGTTTTGCTAGGAACTGTATTTCATGGATTATGAGTAGTCTCTCCTCTGTTTCCTTCTCTTTGCTTATTAATGGTGTTGCAACTACTTTTTTTAAAGCTGGTAGGGGACTCAGGCAAGGATGCCGTTTGGCACCTTTACTATTTTTGGTGGTGGTTGAAGGTTTAGGCAGGGCTATTCTTTATGCCAAAGCTAATGAGACTTATCATGGATTATCTTTTGGAAATGATATTGTCTTAACCCATGTTCTTTTTGTGGATGATATAGTAATGGTAAATGATGGTTCTGAACAATCTCTTTCTTCATTATATGAGATTCTACTGATATTTTGTAAGGCTTCAGGAATGAAGATAAACAATGATAAATCTACTTTATATTATTCTTGTATGGAAGAAGCTGAGGTTGTTACATTACAGAACATTTTTACCTTTCCTGTTGACAGAATTGTAAATGGTATGAAATATTTGGGTTTTTATCTCAAACCATGCAGATATCTCTTAAAGGATTGGGATTGGTTGATTATAAAGGTAGAAAAAAGGATTAATCATTGGAGCTTTCGTTGGTTATCTAAGGAGGGTAAGTTGATACTGATTAAAGCAGTGTTAGAGGCCATTCCGATCTATTGGATGCACTTTTGGATTCCAATGGGGATTATTGAAAAAATCAAGAAGCTTTGTTTCAAATTTCTTTGGTTTGGTTAGCAGAATTCTCAAGGCTTACCTTGGACATCCTGGAAGCTTTTGGCTAATCCTAAGTCTTTGGGAGGCTGGGGACTTAAAGTTCCTGTTGTTTTTGCTAAAGCATTGGCAGCAAAAAATGTTTGGAATATTATTCAAGGTTCGGGACTATGGGTAAAGATTGCATATCAGAAATATATTCATCCAATGAATATAACTGAATGGATCAGATCTCCTGCCAAAAGGAAAAAGAATATATCAATATGTTGGAAAGCTGTGCTGTGGGCATTTGACATTATTGGATATTTTTGGTATGGAAGATTGGTAATGGTACAGCTGTTCATATTGGGTTAGACCCTTGGATAGGATGTAAATGGAGACATGCTCTACCAAAACCAATGCTGGAAAAATTACATTTGGCTGGATTTTATTGTTTATTTGATATTGGACATCTCGGATTGTCTGCTTTGCTGCCTCAACATTGGTTTTCTGCTAAGTTTATTGGATTTAATGATCCTCTTGAGATTGAAGTGTGGAATTGCTACTTAGCCATACTTAAATCCAGTCATGTTAGGATTACAAATGATGCTGATACGCTTGTTTGGAATTTATTTAAATATGGCAGGTATTCTCCTAAAGACGGTAATGATCAGCTTATGAACAGGGATATGGACCTTATCTGGTTGTGGAAAGTCTTATGGAAGATGAGATGTCCTCTCAAGACTAAACTATTCTGCTAGTTTCTATTATCTGGTAAAGCGTTGACTTGGGATGTTCTTCTCCTGAAAGGCCATGAAGGACCTGACAGATGTTATATGTGCAAAATGGAAGGAGAAACTAATTTTCATATTGGTGTAGAGTGTCCTTTCACACAGTCTATCTGGTTTATTATTGAGGATCATTTCAGACTCAATAATCTCTGGAATGGAGATTCTATGACAGCTTGTTTCAAAAACTAGTCTTTGAATTTGGAAGTGGCAACTTTCAAGCCTTTAGCTATCATTGTTTTATGGTTTATCTGGAAGGCCAGAAATTTGTCTTGTTTTGAGTATTTATCCTTATCTCCTGCTCAAGTTTCTAGTTTCAGCTTGGGAATGATGAAGAATATTCCATAGAAGCTTTATGTGGTTTTGAACCGAAACACCCTGATTGAAGTTATTGATAAATCCTTTGCTTGGGGTTTTTTTGATGGATTTGCAGCTGGGGAACCCATAGCATGTGGAGCTAGAGGTATGCTATTTTTATCAGATGTTCATTATTTTTCCTTTAAAGCTGGATTAGGAGGGGGTACTAATAATTTTGTAGAATTATGTGCCCTCAAGCTTCTACTTACTCTAGCTCGAAGGAAATCTTTGGATAAAATGTAGATATTCGATGATTCTCAGTTAGTTATTAACTGGGCTTCTGGTAAGTACCGAATTTTGAATTTAGAATTAGCTATGATTCTCCAGGATGTTAATAAGTTAACTCACTATTTTGATTCTATGTCGTTTAGACATATCTACCGGGAAAGAAATACTTGGAAAGAAATACTTGGATGTATTTCGGAAGGAACCTGGTCCATTTTCTAAATAGACTTTTTATTACAATGTCTTTATTACAGGTTCAACATGGTGAAAAATGTCTATGTTGGTGAACTTTTTTGAGCTTTTTATGGAGTATTATCATGTCTATTACTACCAGCTTTAAGGTTGGGAGACTTTTTTCCTTGGAAAAAAAAATCAATTCAGGATTACGGAAGGCTTATAACTATATCACTATATCAACAATTTAAGATTTCGAGAAAGCTAGACATATAATAATAGTTATTGTTAATATAATAATAGTTATTGTTAATATAGAAGATAATAAAATATATTTATATGTAATAATTTGATATAAGAAATATAAGAGTAGCCGTTTAAATAGTTTAGAGTTTTATTTTTTTTAATATATATAGTAAATTTTATTAAAAATATTGTTAGAAATTTTGTAGAATTTTTAGAATTATTGGTATTATTTTTGGAAATTGAATAATAGAAATGTTATAAAAAGTTTGAAGGGATTTAAATTTATTTATATATTCAAAAATACAATTTAAACACTTCAAAATTTAAATTTAAAAAAAATTATAATAAAAAATCAAAAATATAAAATAGATAAACTACTTACATATAATAATTTAATTAATCCTAAATCAAAATTGATGTTATTATTATCATCAATAATATAAATAAAAATTGATATCATTATTATTAATAATATAAAAGGAGGATAAAATATATTATAACTTTTTTAAAAATTTGTAATAAGATTTAATAACATAAAATTGACTGAGAAGAAAAAGCTTGATAATATATATTTAATACGAAATATATCATAACATCGATGATAAAAAATTAAAATTTTTCTTGTAAATTAGTTTTTCTCTATTAAAACTATTATTTTATATAAATACATAAATTACAATTTATACATATCTTAATAAAATTGAAAATTACCACTGAAGTTTCTAAAACTATTTAACTTTATAATAATTTTTTCAAAATGGAATCCATAGCTCTAGAATTTTCTCAAATTTTTTTATAGTTCTCAATCGATTCAAAATTGAATAAAATGGCCGAAAGCGCTATACAATATCCAATAAATTTACGAACAGTTTTTTCCCTCTTCTACACAGTTAACTTGGTCCAATCTTTATGCCCTTCCTTGTTGACCCTGATTTATCCACGTCACTTTCATTGTCTCGATGTTTCATCATTCCCAAGACGGTCTTAAATCTATCGCAGGGCATTTGATTATGTGCCCCTGCTGGAACAGCCACGCGAGAACGGGGCGAAGGAATTTGAATGAACAGGCCACCAAACCAGATGCACACCGTTGAGTTTCCTGAGGCCCATCTGCCGGCACTATCTCGGACGTCGGGTTCAGCCATCTGTCACCAGCCGCCTGTCGGCCTCTACCGCGGCGGCGGCACCGCCTCTCCTGCACTCTCTTTTATTCTGATAATCTTCTCTCTCTTCGCTCGATGCTTTATTTATATATATATATATATCACAGGGGTGGGGATATGTACCCTCTTCCATTTTGACCCTGATTTATCAATCAACGGCCAGTGAAGTTTTCATCTGGATCTTAAACAATTTCGATGGTATCGTACATTTATGGTAATGAATTCTCATGGATCCGATTGGGATGCTGGGCCCTGGCGCAGCGCATTTGACAATGTGCCCGTTCCAGAAGATCCGCGCGAGAATAGGGGCGAATGAATCGAATGAGCAGTGGTCAAAGATCACCAAGTCTGACGGAAACTATTAAATTTCCAATGGCCAGAGTCGTCCCGATTCCCAGACGTGAGGATCAGCCCAGCCGTCTCTAGCCGCATGTCGCCCTCCACCGCGGTCCGCCGGACCGCCTCTACCCCTCCGTCTGCTCCCTTTATTATGAATGGAAGGGATTCTCTTTCTCTCCGTCTCCGACAGTCAGATTCTTCTTCTCCTTCCTTCTTGATCCGTCAGTAAAGGGAAGACATCCTTCTTGATCCGTCTGTAAGGAGAAGACCTCCATGGCTCCCAGACTGCGACAAACCCATGTCAATAACGAGAATGCCAATGTCTTTGCCGCCAAGGAAGTGCATTACAGAGGCGTGAGAAAGAGGCCGTGGGGTCGTTATGCCGCGGAGATCAGAGATCCCCTCAATAAAACTCGCTTGTGGCTGGGCACCTTTGATACCGGCGAGGAGGCAGCCAGAGAATACGACAAAGCCGCCAGATATTTGAGAGGACCCAAAACCAAAACGAACTTTCCTGCTCGCCCCATCGATCTCATCCTCGAAATGGGCCGTCAAAAGCAGAGGTGCACCACCCAAAACAGCAGCGCCTCCGCTGCCACCACTAGCTTTCTTGCCCTTCCTCTTCCTCCCGTTGCTCGATTGGCAAATCATCGCTACAACAACAAATTGTTTCCCAGATCCACAATCACCAAACATGCGAAACCCTGGACTCACCTTTTCATGAACGGTGGGGTGGGAAAGGAGGATCACAGAATAAGTGGGATTTCTACTACCACACAGCCTGAGATTCATCTTCCCATTCCTTTTCCTCGCCCTCGCCCTCGCCCTTGCCCTTTCCCTAACCCTAGTCCTTCCAGTTCCCTCGATCTTGCGAAGTCTGCTACCGGTTTTCTTGGGCAGCGTCCGATGGCGATGAAGTTGTTCGGGGAAATTGTGGGGCCTCAGATAAGGAGACACAAAAGCCATGAGTGTGTGGAAGAGGACATAGTGAAAAATGTAATTTCCGCAACCCATGATTTCGATTCATCTTCCTTCTCTGGCGTGGTAGACACGCATCTCTTTCCTTCGACGAAAAGAGAAAACAGTACGCCGCGGTCTTTCGATTTAAATCTTCCTGCCCCAGCAGTACAGGAAGATGATGAAGATGAACGCACCCCCTCTCTCACACTCTCTCTTGGATTAGATATTTAAACTGCTCTGTTTGAACGAAGGATTGGCAGCTGTGCGTCGGTATGTTTTCTCAGGAAGATTGATTAGTGTAGTTTAATAATACCAAGAAGGTTCATTACGTTCATTCCGTTATGATGATGCTCTGTATTTGGGTTATGTTTCTTGTGGTAACCATTTTTTTTTATAAATAAAATACAATTGGTATTAAGCTGATTTGGTGTTAGATATTAGAAAATGTCCTCATTCGCAAGACCTTCCTTTGATAAACGGATAAACCCTCTCCATATAGATCGCCATTGTTGATATTTTCTAACGATTTTATCAATTAAGCTTCAACCGACTTATTGTTTTTCAAATGCAATAATCTGCGAGTTGCACTCGCACTTACATATGTTAATGCAATCTACAATTGAATCAAATTCTATGTAATATATCTAACTGTTTATCTTATATTTAAGAGGAGCGCGTATTAAATAGAATCAACCTGACAAACACAAATATATATACCAATACGGTGAATGGTGTGGATAACTTACAAATGTGGACAATTTTGCACTAGTATCGAAATATGGGTCATCTTTTTTTTTCAAGAAGAAAAAACCTGTCTTTGTTATTCAATTGAATCAAAAGACATTATAACATACATCATCCCAGAATTTCCGTGACTACCACCCAAGGAAACATCAGGAGGAATGGCACATAATATCAATGAGAAACCCATCAGAAAACTGACTCATCATGATAATAGGACTGTGAGATCAGTCACATCGATCGAGAGCCAATAATACTCTGAGCAGCGATCTAAAGAGATGCACTTTCATGTAGGATACAGCTACAAAATCAGGGGAAGTCCCTCAGAACATTACATGCAAAGCATGTGTGAAATACCTCAAAGACAAGCTCAAAAGAACTGAATACAATCAGAATAAACCAGGAGATTCTCAACATATTCCATAATGCAGCCCTTTCCTTGGGGCAATGAAAGTGCCTTTTTAGAAATATGGGTCATCTTTAACCTCTTTGCATCCATGAACATAGTTTCAATTATTGATAAAAAAACATGTTATATGGGTCATCTTTAACCTCTTCGCATCCATGAACATAGTTTCAATTATTGATAAAAAGACATGTTATATGGGTCATCTTTAACCTCTTTGCATCCATGAACATAGCTTCAATTATTGATAAAAAGACATGTTTCACATTAAAATCAATTTTTTTCAACTATGAATCTCAAGAGCATAGTTCAAAGTGTATGATAACATGAATATAGTTATTAAATGAATCATTTTAACCAAAAAAAACTAAAATATGATAAATGGTTAAAATAGTTTATCTCCAGTAACAATTAAGGAACATTTTGCATAAGTGCAAAAACTTTTGTGATAGAAAACCTTAGTAGCTTTTAGTCTTCTAATTGTTTGCCTCTTACATTTTTTTTGTAAGCAAGATGGGACCCTTCTATTACTGCTTCAAAACTAAAAGATATTTACATACCCTGCTCCTTAAAACATGAAGTCAGGCATCGGTCTGATATCCAAAAAAGGAAGGTCAAAAGGATATCCCATAAATAAAGACGGAGGAGCATGAGAACAACCCAGCCTTTTATCTTGGGCGCTCGATCACGTAAACAGACAGAAGAATCCGTTCCGTAACAAATCATAGACCAACTAAGCAGAAGGAGCAAGCAGATATATAACCCAAAACAAACCACGAGGAGCATCTAGCAATCCCACAATGAGGAGATGACTAGCGTCTGCGGGAGGACTTGGCTTTATCCGGGGCATTTATGGTGCCTTGCCCATTCCCCTGGTTAGCATCCGCATGGCTAGATTCCTCCATGTCCTCATCTTCATCTTACGGGATGCACTGAAAGGGTGGAGACAAGAGTCTCATCATATTGCGCATATGACCAAGATTGTTTTCTGCCTCATCCATGAACTTGCCCACAGTAATGTGAATGAGTTCTGCATAGCTCTCTCTCTCATTCATGGAGCGAGAGAGTATAAATTTGAGGTGTCAGTAGTGTGACATTACAACATCGCCTCCTAGCTTCACGAGGAACTCACCAAAGATCTCCTCTTCCATGACTACTATGGAGCGCTGAATGTGTTCCGGTGTCTCCTCATTAAAGAGCCTTTCCCACTGATCCTCCTCGTTATTTCCTTCCCCCTTGTAGTAGCTGGCATTGTCAGCTGAGGATTCGACCTCCCCGTTCTATTACCATGGATGCGTTATTCTTCGTCATCCTCTTTGTTGACCATGTTTGCATAGTAGGTTTGCTCTTCGAAACAGTCTTAATTTGGCTTTGGGTCTTCCAGCTCGAGAGTATTTCTCCAAAACCTTGTTCACAATCCACAGTGCAATAAAATCCCTCTGCTCCTTTGTTAAATACAAATTCGACACCCAACAGGAACAACATGCGATGCATACCCAGGTACACATTATCGCAGTTGATGGAGTGCGCGGAGATCTGCACAGGCTTTGGCTTGTCGTGACAATTGTCCCCATATCCTTTGCATGCGATGAGATCCCCTCACTAGGATTAAACCCATGCCCTTCTGTATCCACCCTTATGCCAGTGAACTTCCCCAGTGTCACTGGTAGCTGTCTCTCAGTACTGTGCATGCTTTGTTATTGAAGAGGTTCAATCCTCCCGTGCCAACCTCCATCCGATGTTATTTCAAACGCTTCATGTCGCTTACTTGTCCCTTCCTCACTTGCCTCGTGGGTCTCATGAGCCACCGTCACATGGGCCTCGTGGCATACCATCCTTAGTGGTGCAGGCCGAAGTCAGATCAACCACAGCCAACCTAGCCAGCACCTCCAGGATCTAGTGGCTCCTACACTTAACAGGATTGCCAAATTTAGCCCTCGGCCAAATTCTGCTCTAAAATTACCTCCCTGCAACTTTGCTTCCGCAATAGCATTTCCGCAACACCAGTTCTGCAATAGGCTTTCTGCAACTCTGTTTCCGCAACAGGATTTCCGCATGCGAGTGGTAGGATGTGGGATGCGGGATTGCAGGATGCCAATTTTCCAAAGTTGTTCTCTCGCAATTTTCCTCTTGCAACTTTTCTTCCGCAAAACTTCAGTCATTAGATCTTTGCGACCTTATCCACGACTGTCAATCTATTCTTTGGGGTGGATCTCACAGATATTTGTGGATCCGTTATCACCCTCACAACTTCCATTCCGGATCTTTCCAGGACCATCAGATCTTCGTCTGCGGACTCAATTCCACCGTTCATTCTCTGAAAAACTTGTTAATGCAGAAAATCTGCGTGCTGCACCGATTGATCATGGAAATGATCAATCCAACTTGCAATATTTAAGATTAATTAGCCTGACACTCCTATGCATGCATCTACGATCTATTTCATCTATTCAAGTAGAAACTTAACACTTGAATCAACAACTTCACAGAAATATGCAGATGTTCAGAAAAACACCAAAGTCGGCTCTGCAAGAACACATAGTTCAAAACAACACATGCATATAGTCTAACAACACTACAAACACACAGTTAATCCTTCTATTAAGCAATAGAACAAACACACAGCTCGACTCTCCCTCTTCAGTCTTTCCAAAATATTTACAAGTGGAAGCGAGATGCAGGTCTGACCTTCCCTTCTGTGAATTGGGATTCTAACCCTCAAGAATAGAACTGAAGAATAGAACCCTTCTCCCTTCTCTAATCTATCTATTTAATCTAAATTGTAACCTCCTACACTGAGTGGTCCTGCAAATGAAAAACAAACAACTACAAAGCAAGATGAAACGTCCCTATCATAAAAACAACTTGCGGCTTGATCTCCTTGTAGGGAGTTATGATGTGCAATCAATCCTACTGGTGCTAACAACTATGACTCATCAAAACAGTTAAAAATATGTCACAGCATGTGACCAACTCATCATATTACTGGCATGCCACGATGCTCCTGCATCAGACTCGCAAGGGTGAAAAATTATGAACCCTTGTTCACTAGATTAGCTATAGTGAAATCCTTAGCTTCCAACTCTATAGCGCTCAGCCAAGTAGAATCCTCTGTTGGTCGCTCCTTCCATTTGACCAGATACTCTAGATAGCCCTTCTTCCTTGTACTCTTTACCACTTTAGTGTCCAGAATGGCCTCAACTTCCAACGGTTGTGCCACATGCATCTACCCCACCCATTGTAGGTCTTTAGTAGGATCTTCACCTTCTATGAAGGTTCCAGTGTCACTTGCTACATAAGGCTATAGATATGTAGCATTAAATATTGGTGAAATACCCACTCGAGTAGTCATCTCTAACTCATAAGCATTTGCTGAGAATTTTCTGAGTATCCTACTGGGTCCAATCTTCTTCATCTTCAGCTTGTTATACTCTCCCTTCAGAAATTTGTCTCTCTTTAGATATGCTAAGATTAAATCCCCTACTTCATAATTCTTCTCTCTCCTTTTGGAATTTGCTTTGGCCTCATAACTGTTGTTACTCTGTTGTAACCTTGCTTTCACTTTCTCTTGCAGTTCATTGATCATTGTTGAAAACTCTTCTCCATCAGCACTCCTTTTCTCCAATTGACCTAAGTCACGAAGTTCACACACTCCTCTTGGATGCATTCCATACAGAATTTGAAATGGACTCATCCCTGTATATAGGAAAACTCAGCTTGAGCTAATACTCTGTCCCATTGCTTTGGACTCTCTCCAATTAGACTTGTCAATAGGTTCCCCAGACTCCTATTTACTACCTCTATTTGTCCATTAGACTGTGGGTGATATGTTGAACTAAATTTCAGTCTGGTACCCAACTTCTTCCACAAGGTCCTCCAGAAATGACCTGTGAACTTCACATCTCTTTCTGATACAATGCTTCTAGGTAAACCATGTAGCTTCACAAATTCATTGAAAAACAAGTTAGCAATGTGTGTAGCATCACTAGTCTTGTAGCATGGAATGAAACATGTCATCTTAGTGAATCTATTAACAATTACAAAGATAGAATCACGTCCCTTCTGAGTTCTTGGTAAACCCAGAATGAAATCCATACTCACAGAATCCCAAGGCCTAGTTGGAATAGGCAATGGTGTATACAACCCTGTGTTCTAGCTTCTTCCTTTATCATGCTGACATACTCTGCATTTGCTTACAAACTTCTCAACTTTAGACCTCATCCTTGGCCAAAAATAGAAATGACCTAACTGTCCAAAGGTTTTATCACTTCCAAAGTGACTTGCCATACCTCCATTGTGTTTTTCATGTATCAAGTTCTCTCTCATGGAACACTTTGGTATACATAGTTTACTATTCCTAAAGAGTAAACCATCTTGTAGCGCATAATCCATCCATGGCTCTCTGTCCACCTCCAATGGATTCTTACAAGCCCTGTAAGCTTCCTGGAAATCAATATCTATCTCATACAAATCCCTTAAATGCTCAAATCCCAAGACTTGGATCTGATTCTTTTGCATAATCAACAGTATTCTACTTAAGGCATCAGCTACTATGTTTGACTTTCCACTTATGTGCTTCAACACAAAGGTAAAGCTCTATAAGAAATCAACCCACTTGACATGTTTTCAAATTCAACTTAGGTTGCTGCATAATGTACTACAGTGCATGGTTATCAGAATATAACACAAATTCTCGAGGCATTAAATAATGTCTCCAATGCTTCATTGCTTGAACAATAGCATAAAAATCCTTGTCATAAGATGAATACTTCTACTTTGCATCATTCATCTTCTCACTAAAATACACTATAGACTTTCCCTCCTGACTGAGTATAGCCCCGATTGTTACTCCACTGGCATCACACTTTACATAGAAAGGGTGTTTGAAGTCTGGTAACTTCAATATTGGTTGTTCAGTGATCTTCTTCTTCAAGAACTGAAAACTCATTTCAGCCTCTGATGTCCATTGAAATGGCTGTCTATCCTTCTTAATTGTCTCGACAATAGATGCACAAATACCACTGAAATTATTTATAAATTTCCTATAAAAACTTGCCAATCCATGAAAGCTTCTTACCTCAAATATGTTCCTAGGTGAAGGCCAATCAATGATTTCTTGCACCTTTTATGGATCCATCTTCAATGCATCTCTTGAGATAACAAAACCTAAATATACTAGATCTGGTTTCATAAATGTACACTTCTTCACATTTACCAGCAAATTTTCCTGTTGCAGCCTCTCTTAAACATACCTTAGATGCTTCAGATGTTCTTCTTCTGTTTGGCTAAAAACCAAAATGTCATCAAGGTAAACTATCACAAACTTACCTATGAAATATCTCAAGAATTCATTCATGAATCTCATGAAAGTGCTTGGTGCGTTGGACAATCCAAATGGCATGACAGCCCACTCATACAACCCCTCATTTGTCTTAAAGGCTGTCTTCCACTCATCTCCTTCTCTGATTCTGATCTGATGATATCCACTCTTCAAATCCAGTTTTGAAAAGCACATTGCCCCACTTAGGTAATCCATCATGTCATCCATCCTTGGTAATGGAAACCTATATCTGATAGTAATCTTGTTAATTGATCTGGAGTCAATACACATTCTCCACTCACCATCCTTCTTTGGTGTCAGTGCTGCTGGTACTGCACATGGACTCAGACTCTTTTGGACCAATCCTTTGTCCAACAATCCTTGGACCTGTCTCCTCACTTCTTCATTCTCTTGAGGTGTCAACCTATATGCTTCCTTATTTGGTAAATTGGCTCCTGGAATAAAGTCAATTTGATGGCTTATATCCCTCTGTTGTGCCCTTACTCAACAACCTTAAAAAACATGTTTCATCAAAAAAAATCTTATTTTGTTTTGATGAAATGTTCGAATTTCTTATAGCAAATCTACAGAACCGATAGCTACTGAAATGATGACATTTCGTGAGCTACTGAATCAGTGGTTTTTTACAACCTTCGTGAACTATGGTTAATGGACATAAATCACTGCATTAAAATCATTGCTTTGGATGAATTTATCTTTATAACTTAAGGGATAAGCTTTGCTTGTTATCCCTCTCACTATAAGTCTTCACTTGAATATTAATTAATGGATATTTGTCATTGGTTTATTGTAAGTTTGACAAGGTCCTAGAACATCGAAGGCTTAATAATTTATGCAAACATGCTTTATCCTTAGTTCATCTTTCAAACCCTGAGTCATATTTGCTCATACTATAAATGTTTAATGTCGATTTTTATGATTTGGTCCATATTGCAAAGTTTGATGTTGGTGTGATGGTTTATATTGCGTCGTATGCTTGCCACCTTCGAAGGTTTAAATCACTATACGGTAAGGTCGACATAGGGTTATTGCTTATGGTTAGATTAGTTCATGTCGTCGCCTCCGAATCCAATCCACCTGCTGCGAGATTGATATGTTATTATTACACTCGTACTTAATTCTGTCAATCACATTTACTTGCCAGTACGAGCTCAGCATCGTGGCCTCTTGTGTATTGAACACCTGTAGCTTATGCTGTGAGTGGTTGTCTGTCAAGTACTTCGAATAAGTAATGGTAACATGAGTTCATCTGGAGTCTTCGCCGTCAATTCTTTTATCACTTGATTACCACTCTGTGTGGTTATTTTCCCTCCCCCATGCCGAGTTTATAGCGGTATTGTCTGGTTTTGATCATGGCGCAATTTGTTTATGAGAACGTTGGGTTTCATTGTCTGTGTTTCCTGCTCGGCTTCCATCCTGAGTGTTTACTCTCCAGCTCACTGTCGTGTTTTCATTTGTGGTACCTATTCTGTGTGCGGCTTCGTGCATGCGCGCATGCAGCTATGGCTCCTGTGGTTAGGGTTGAACCCAGTGACATGAAACTCCTCGATTCAAACCCTAAGCTCTCAGCTAAGATTGAAACAGTAGGATGGTTGCCATTTATTCACAAATTCTCAGATTCGAACCCGGAGGTGACAAGGTTGTTTGCTTTGTCGTTGGACGAT
Organism: Pseudotsuga menziesii; assembly: GCA_001517045.1. Taxonomy (NCBI): domain Eukaryota; kingdom Viridiplantae; phylum Streptophyta; class Pinopsida; order Pinales; family Pinaceae; genus Pseudotsuga; species Pseudotsuga menziesii. The sequence continues at coordinate 23,854 of LPNX011112044.1, forward strand.
TCTCGCGTTAAGATAGTTGATCTCTAGTTTAGGGTTGATTAGCATTCCGTTGCTCTTGCTACTGGTTTGTCGTTGACAGGTGAGCATTGGTTCAAATATAAGAGGATGGAGGTCATGGAATGGAGGCAGATGATGAAAAATCCGTGCCAAGATGTTTCTTTTAGAACTGGGGTACCAAGAAAATGCTTCAGGAAAGAATGGCGACTGGTCCTCGATGTTATCCACCGATACGTGACCTGTGAGGGTTGTTTATCCTCTGCTTATGTATATCACCTTCGATTACTGGCTGTTTTCCTTGGTTTTCCTGTTAATTTTCCTTACTATCTGGTTCAGAGTTTAAACAAAATGTCTTCGGCCATTAAAAAGGGGCCGAAGAACATTAGTCACAGCCTATTTCATCATGGTTTGGTTAGGATGATGTTAGAAAGGGAATTGTCTAAATACAATCGGTCATGGGATGATTTTATCGAACAAAACAGTTTCTTAGCCTTCTGTCACTGTCAATTTGAGTGCCCTGAAGAATGTGTCAGGCATCAAGAGCCTAGTCGAGTTTCGGCTTCACCTGTACGCGAGCCTATGTCAAACCCTAATGGCCGTATGAACCCCAACATTCGTAATGACTCTGTTCCCACTCCTGTGAGTAGTCCCGGTACTCCTCTGCCTTGTAAGCGCATGAGAAAGTATTCAAATCTATCGCCGGTTACACCAAAGCGTAATGCTGATAATACCTGCAATCAGGAAGGCAAAATGTCGAAAACTAAGGTTATTGGTAGGTTTACAAGAAGCATGGTTGCTAAGGGTAGCACTATTAAACCTTCTGTGAATAAAAACATTGATATTGAAACGGTTGTTCTAGATGATGATGAACAGAATTCTATTTTTCCTGATGATGGTCGTGACATTGAGCATGAGTCTACTCCGAACCCTGCAGATAATAGTCCTTTCGAGTCTAATAAGAATCTTCAAGTTGATCCTGTAGTCGATCCTCCGGTTAAGGGTAAGTCTGTAGAAGCAAACCTACCAGGTTCTTATCGAATTGGTGAAATGGTTCACCCGTTATTTGTAAACTGTCTGCTGGATAAGATACATAGGATGGAGGGAGAACTAATAGAGATGGTAACACAGTATGATGTCATAAAAGTCGAGAGCATAAAACTAAAAGAGAAGGTAGATTCAGATGATAAGTGCGTATTACATTTGAAAAAGCATAAGAATAGGTTGATTCGTAGAATCCTGAAATTACAAAGCGAGAATCATAAGAATGAGGAAAAATTGTGTGAATTAAATGCACAGGTTACCCTGATGCAATTCAAAGGGAATTCAAAGAAGTCGCAAATGGTGTGAACATTCAGGTGTTTAACGCTCCTGTTCAATTATAATGTTTTGGGAGCACTTACTATTGATTTCAGGTTTGAAGTTGTAATCAAGTGATAATCAAGTTATGTTTTGTTATAGGTATTGGTGTGTATTGATTTTTTGCATTATTTAGTTTATTTTATTTCGCTTTTGTGTGTGTTTTAATTATATCTCTTTTATGTGTAGTATCGCAGTTGATGTTGTTGATGCATTTATTTTTTATTTTGGCAATCACTTATGTTCAGGATGATCCCTGGATAGTCGTGGACAAATCGATTGGCTACGTTGTTTCCCAGGTGTCACTATATCATTAGTGCCTTTGTCGTTTTTATGATTTTGTGCTATAAACAGAGTCTTTCCAATTTCAAGACGTTATTACGCATATAGAAAAATGACATGAGGCATTTGTCATTTTTAATGGAATTGGTTAAGATTTCAATTAATGGTTTCCAGTTTTATAGAACTGTTCTCATGTGAGATAATTTGTATTTAAGGAAGACATGTATTACTGGATTTGGGGGTCGATAGTTGGGAAAAGGACATGACAAGATCACTGTTATTTTTCCTGTGACTTCAGAAATTTTTTTGTCAGCAGCTACAACACTTTTAACTGTTGATATTTATATATATATTCACAGTATTTATGCTATGCGAATGTGTTTATGATATCTTTTGACCTTGTCACTTTTTCTACAGTATTTATGTTTGTCATGATTTCTTTAATGAATTATGCAAATACATCCTGTATAACTGTCGACTTATGCTGGTTTTGATTTGCTGATATATGTCATGTTATAAATTTGGTGTTGTCATCAATAAATATATGTGATTTACGTGTTTACTGTGTGATCTTGTTTAAATTCTGAATTTCCTCTGAATATTTTCAAGACTATCAGCACAGTAGCCTTATTGGCAATTTGATTCCAGGTTAATGTTTTTCTACGCTCCTAATCAGGATAGGATTTAGAGTAGGTTAAGAGTTTTCTTTTAATTATTTTTGAAAATCCATTGAATCAGATTTTTATATTTATACCACTGTTAAAATTATTTTCTGATTTTGTGATTAGTGTACATGTGTTTATAATGTATTCCTTTTTGTAATCCATTGAGCATGTTAATATCAGTTAACTATCTATTCTTGTATTATGAATTAACTGATTGAGTAGGTTAATTTACAGTGATTAATTTTGTCATATATTAATGAATTAGCAATCAGATTAATTAATTTTATTTGTACATTCGTAGGTATAGCATAGATCTAATTAACAAACAGTAGTTTAGTTTTCCTTTTGTAAGTCTTCTCCTTTAGCTAAGAGTAATTTAGGAAAGGCAACAGGGCCTTAATCCTGTCAGAGACAGCTACCTAAACGACTGAGAGCATCTCAAAAACTCTTGGATCGGGTTGTCTCTTGGTTGACATTTATGCCTTTTTAAGCCCGTCAACACCCTCCTTGGTGGAAAATCATTGGGCAAATCATCCACCACAATGTCACTAAACTCACTCAGCATCTCCGGAATCTCCTTAGGTAGATATGTCATGTTAGTCTTCATTGTCACCACTCTCGGTTTGCATACAACAACATAGTTCAACTCTTCCTTCTCAATCTGTTGCAAATATTCTTTTCCTGACCGCATCAGGACTTTGGGTGATGACTTTCCTGCTGTACCACCTTCTTGTAAAGGGTGAAGTACATGTCTTATCACATTCTGCTCAAAACTATGACAATTACTCCTACCATCATGGATCACTTTCTTATCAAATTGCCACGGTCTTCCTAATAGTATATGACAAACATCCATGGGAATAACATCACACAGAATCTTGTCCTTATATGGACCTATTTGGAAATCAAATTCACACTCCTCACTTACCGGGATTTGATGTCCTTTATGTAACCAAGATACTTTGTATGGAACAAGATGCTTGGTCCTCTTCAAACTCAACTTCTCCACCATCTCTGTGGAAACAAGATTGTCAGTACTCCCATTGTCAATCACCATCTTAAAACACTTCCCTTGGACTTTACACATGGTATTGAATAAATATTTTCTTTGAGCATGCTATGCTTGCTCCTTCTCAGGTTTCAACAAGACTTTATTCATCATCAATGACTCTCCTGTCTCTGGAAAAACTTCAGCCACTATCGATTGTTCTTGTTGCTTCTCATTCTGAGCTACACAGGCTCCCCTTTGTCCTAAGTCTTCCTTCTCTATACATTCAAATGATATATGCCCCAACTAGTTGCATTTGTAACACCTATAGATAGTTCCTCTGCCTCTACCTCCTTGGTAAGGTCCTCTTCTGTTGAAGTCACCTCCTCTACCATGCTGCTCTTGCTGGTTAGAGTTACCATTAGAGGAATTTTGAGGTCTAAAATTGGCCTCCTAAGGAAAATAATAGAATAATAGTTAAAATAATAAAATAATATTTAAAATCATAAAATAATATTTATTAATTTTGGAGGAAAAAAGAAAAAAACTACTTTTTGTGTTCGTATTTTTTACTTATCTCCCTGTATTTTTACTCAAATTTTGATCTGGAGAGCTTGTTGGATGTGGAATTTGATTCCGCATCCAACGAGTACCCACACTGCATACTTTTGATGGACCCCCCTACCCCAAAAACAAGAAATACTTGAAAAATGTGATGATGATGCCATCATCACATTTTTCAGGTATTTCTTATTTTTGGGGTAGCGGGGTCCGTCAAAAGTATGCAGTGTGGGTACTCATTGGATGCAGAATCAAATTTCGCATCCACCAAGCTCTCCTAATCAAAATTTGAGTAAAAACACAGGGAGACATGTCGAAAATATGAAGAAAAAAGTAGTTTTTTTTAATGACAAATATGTCAATTCAACCATTATGGTTGACTCATTTTATTGGAATTCTATTGGTTCTTGAATTCCTACACATAAGAACTTATTGTTGGCACGTTTTCTAATAAGGCCCGACCCCAAATTTCCTCTAATGTGGACTCTCCTGTCTGAACTCCAAATCTTCCTCTTCCAACTGCTTACATATGCCATTTTCCTTGGCATTTTCTTTCCTCCCTTTTTGGATGCCTCCTGAACCTATTCTATGACCCTCATTAGTCATCTTCTTGAGTTTTCTTTCACTTGGACCCGTGGCATAACCTCCTCCTCCTCGTGGCATTACCTACTCCACCTCGTGAACTCCGGGCTCATGACTGGCAGCCTCCTCCCCTACCATTTGGTGCACTTGCATTTCACCCACATTCGGGTGTCACAAATCTTGTAGAGCCAAAGCTTGCCATGACTTGCAATCCTATTGGTTTTGTAGGTCATGCCAAGAGAAAGAAAGGAAGGTAGAAGTTTTTAGGACTCCTTTGATGGAAATGGAGTTGGCAACTTTGTTCTCTGTGCGTTTCACATGAAGAAAGAGCACGACAGAGTTGGATTCCAGAATAATGCGCAATGTTCTGAGTTTTCTCTCCAAATGCCAATTCATAGAGATTTTTCCTTCCGAAGAACCTGCTTGAATTCTTTTAGCCATGGTAATGATGAGCAAAGAGTCTCCCTCAATAATTATAGGACTCCAGTTCTACTGTATTGCCCAGCCCATGCCAAATATTAGACCTTCCAACTCAGTCGGATTATTGGTGGATGTGCCAATCGATCCCCAAAACACACCCATTATAGAGCCCTCACTATTTCTAACTACACATCCATAACCAGCGGGCCTCGGGTTTCCTTTAGAGGCCCCATCAAAGTTCATTTTGAAGGTTCCCAAGGGGAGGATGGTCCAAATAGTGGGAGAGCTGTTTCTGATGGGGGACGTGCTTCCTTCCCTACATAAGCTGGAATGGCACGAACACCCCAGGCTTGGAGAATTTGCATTTCAACATTGTTGGTAGTGAGATCCTTGTCTGTCCATATCCCCAACTTGAGGGATTCATGAATATGCCTTTTGAGAGTCCCCCAGACCTCCTTCTCAGTTCTATCTCTGTCAGTGAATATTCTGTTGTTCTTTTCAATCCATACTTCCCAAACAGTAAACCCTGGGAAAATTTCCCATATTCTATTGAGGATCTGGATGGTGAAGAGTTGGTGTGGCCATTGTGCTATGGTGAGGTCAGGATGACCATTTCTCCTTGCATTTTTCTTGAATATATTTTCTCCTTATTTCCATATGTTTTCTGGTAAACAACATTCATCCAAGAGATGATTGGTGGTTTCCTCATTGGATTTACAGATACAATACCAGTACAAACCAATGCATCCTCTTTTTTTCCTGTTCTCCCCAGTTAGGATGTGCTTTTGGAGGAGGAGGCATAAGAAGGTGGATATTTTCAGCCATAAAATGGCTTTGCATATTTTTTTCTAGTTGATGCCTTGGGCCTCGTTCGTGGGGATAGTGAGGGTGTTGGAAGCTTCTTTCAAATTGTACGAGCCTTAGAGGGAGAAGCCCCATCTAATATTATCTTCTCCTGGGTTGATCCTTATTTTCTGCAATTGGAGATCTTCCCAGAACACCTGCAAGTCCTCGTTAGGGCTGATACTCAGCCACCACTCCCTACTTTTCCATTTCCTATAGTGATCCCCTCGTTCCCTTTCCTTCAGGAAGGCATTAACCTTGATGAGATTCCTACGCGCTAGCTAATCCCTTAGAAATGGAAGGTCATGGAAATCCTTGAGTGGGTTGAGTTGATGCCAAGAGTATTGGAAGAAATATGTAGATTCCCCATCCCTTATCTCCCAGAAGCAAAGGTCCTTAATAATGTTGCGATTGGCATTAGCAGTGTTCCAAAGTTGCGACCCTTTAAAGTTGCTATTGAATCTGATCAGATTTTGTTTTGTGTGGTTCAGGGCTTATTTCTTGTTCCAAAGTAAATCCCAAGGCTCATTTCTATGTGTGACCCAACACCACCATATCTTGGCATTGCCGATTTTGTTGCTAGAGTATGGATCTCTTAGACCTAAACCGACATCCATTTTGGGTCGACATAGCATTTTCCAATCAACAAGATCCCATTTCTTCTGCTCGACCGAGCCTCCCCATAGGAAGGTGCGTTTTAAGGTTTTAATTTTTTTGGATGGAGCTTGGAGTAGCTAAAACAGAGAACAAATAAAGGGGCATATCTTGAAGGACCGACTTGACAAGGATCAGGCAGATGGGTAGGTTTAGAGATTTAAAGATCCATCTTGAAAGCTTGAGTTTCATTCTATCCAGGAGATCTTGATAAGAGACATTTCTTAGCATAGATTCAGAAAAGGGTGCCCCTAGAAATTTGAGGGGAGATTACATTCATAAAACTCAAGAATGTTAGAGATGTTACCCTTCGTAATAGGGTAGGTGTTGAAGAAGAAGATCCGGGATTTGTCTTTGTTGACTTCTAGTCCACTTGCCATGAGAAAGGTGTTCATACATTTTTTAATGATTCGAGCTTCCTAAACCGAATATTTTCCCATCAACATGGTGCCATCCACAAATTGTTGGTGTGATTGAGGTTCCAAGACTGGGTGAGGGGTGAGACCTTTGAGCTCTTGAGATCCTATTTTTGCTTTTAGCAGGAGGCCGAGACCTTGTGAGATGCCGAGAGGGGATCACCTTGTGAGATGCCTCTAGAGGGTTTAAATGTGGAAGATGAAATACCATTGACCATAATAGTGAAGAAGGTCGAGGAGGTGAGCTTTAGGATCCAGCCGACCTAGACAGGACCAAAACTAAACGCCAAAAGAATTTTCTTCATGTAACTCCAGTTGAGCTTGTCAAAGTATTTTGAGAGATCTAGCTTGATTAATAGCCCTAGGATTTTAGTGAGTTTGAGTGAATGGATAAGATCATGAGAAAGGATGATACCATTTAATATTTGGTGCCCTTCCACATACCTGTATTATTCTTTAGAAATGAGGCCAGGAAGTAGGGGCTTAAGACGATTAGCAATGGTTTTGGTAATGATTTTAAAGATGACATTGCAGAGAGCTATGGGTCAGAATTTACTTAGGGTGTTCGCTCCATGTTCTTTGGGAATGAGAGAAATGAAAGTTGAATTGAAGGCTTTTAAAAGGTCCCCAGACTGCCTGGAGTGTTCCACAATCTCTAGCACCTCATCCTTAATGGTGTTCCAACACACATGAAAGAAGTTGGCGGTGAAGCAATATGGTCTGGGCGCTTTGTCATCTTTTAAATTCTTGACCTCTTTTTCTAGCTCCACCATTGCAATCGGTCTCAACAGGAGTTGATTCTGTTTTTCCGTAACTATGGCTGGAATGTTCTCCATAACTTTGTCCTGTTTAGCAGTCCGGTTAACTTGCGGTTCTTTCATAGTATTTTTGAAATGATATAAGAGAGAGGTATATGTGTCATTATGATCCTCCAGTATGTTTCCTTCTCCATATTAAAGATAGGAAATTATGTTTACATGCATGTTTTGAATAGTGGTTTTGTGGAAGAAGGAGGTGTTTCTTTCCCCTTATAATAGCCATTTGTTTCGAGACTTGGATTTCCATAGAGTTTCTTCTTGTTTTTCCCTTCTATCCAGTTCCTCTTGAATTCTTTTCTCTCTTGATTTGGTTTCCACCGAGTGTCCTTCCTACATGATGGTTCTTTGGAGACACCTAAGCTGCTCCTCCAACTGAGCCTTTTCCTGTTGAATATTTCCAAAAAAGTCTTGATTCCAAATTTGGACTCGTGCTTTGATGAATTTCATTTTTTGTTGAAATTGGTACATGGGGATGCCTTCCGATGGTGTGAAATATTTCCACCATTGTTGGAGAAGCAGTTAAAAATCCTTATGATATAACCAAAATTTCTCAAAGTGGAAGGGCCTTCGTAATTGTTCATTTTGTATGCACTGGTGTAGGCATATGGGCCAGTGGTCCAAGCCTGTCGCGAGGAGAACATGAGCTGCCAAGTCTGATCCTCCTACGAGAATGGATTCCGATATAAGGAAATGGTCCAACCTTGAAGCAATATTTATGTCTCCAGACCTTTTGTTCATCCAAGTATGCCAGCCATTGTCCGTGTTGATATCCACCAGGGCCAAGTCTTGGATCATAGTATTAAAACCATTGTTGATTCGGCTTAGGGTTATAATAACCCCTTTCTTCTCCTTAGGTTTCTAACGAGGTTGAAGTTGCCTCCTATTATCCAGTGTTTTTGCTTGACAAGGTTACTCATGTTCTGTAGTGATATGAGAAATAGCTGCTTGGAAGCTAGTTCAAAGGGTCCATACACATTAGTAAGGAAGCCTTTGGAGTTGATTCCTAGTATGCGGAACTCGACTGAGATTGAAAATTTTGTATCCATGAAATTGGTAATACTTAAGATAGAAGGGTTCCATATGATTCCTATACCTCCTGCTGCTATTGAGGCATCAATGGCAGAGGCTTCACTATTCTTCCAGATCTTGCTTACCATGGATTTGAAACTCTCCTATGAGCACTTTGTTTCTTGAATAAAAAATCACTGAGGGTTTCTCTTCCCTTATTTTCTTCTTCAATAATATTTACTTACTAGGTGTGCCACACCCTCTGATGTTCCAGGATAAGAGCTTCATTGGGAGGGTTTGCTAGATATGAAAAATGCTTCCAATGGTCGAAAACTACCTTGATGCCACAAGTTTTTCCCCAACGTCCTTAAAACGTTGCTGGTTGCTTCTTCCACGTTTTTCATTACCTGCCTTCTTGATAGTCTCATGGATTTTAGCTCCTAGGTTATCCGAGCAAAATCCTAGAGATTTATCTTTTCTCCTCATATTTATGATTGCTTCCTTGAGCAAAACAACCTGTTGTGCTAGTATGATCCCTTTGATTGGATCATGAATAAATTTCTCAAGTTCATATAGGTTTAGGTATCCTACATCCATTTCCTCTGTGTCTTCTTCTTCTACCTGCATATTGGTTTGTTTCTCTATTGTCGAATCCTTGAGGGTTTCCAGGATTTCCTTGTATTCTTTAGGGCCATTGTTGGATGTTTCTGGGCTTTCCCTATCTATATTTTCTTGAGTGCTTTCTTTTTGTAGAATCTCAAATGGATTAGAGGAGTTAGATTTTTCATTTACCTCTGGTCCTTGATGATGCTTGGCCGATCTCTTCCTGCCTGCGACCTTCATAAAACCCTCCTCGTCCTTGTGGTCTTGGCTTTTCTACTAGGTAGTGGGCCTATTTTCAGGGCAATCTCTGAACAGATGCCCATTCTCATGGAAGCTCCTACATCGAAACAGAATGTGCTCATAATCAATGGGATGATACCAATATTCGTCCTCCCAACACAGGTTTATACCTTTTGGTACCTCCTTTGCAATGTTCATGTAAACGCATATGCAAGTGTACGATGAGTACTGTATTCTTTTTTTCTGATTTGCAATCTTCACAAACTCTCCTATGGAATTCCCCAATTCCTCCAAGATGTTCTCATGCCAGTGTTTAGATGGGAGCAAATAGAGCCTGATATAGATCGGGACAAAGGATAGGTTCTCACTGTCCATATTGGATTTTTCCTTCCATGGTCTGAGAAACATCCCAGCGGAGTTAAAAAAATATGGGCCTCCTTCAAATATTATGTTCATGTCTTCCATGTTTAAAAACAGAACTGTAAAGAAGCCTTTAGCACCTAGGTGTAGATCGAAGTGCCCAGAGGCTTCCATGTTACATTAATCCACCAAAGAAAAGCTTTCCCCTGAGGCTAAATGCCCACAAACTTTTCGATAAGGGCATGATCCCTCATGTGCTGTAAATGTGATCTAAAACCCTCCTCCTTTATCTGCAACTATGGGATTTATTTTGTTTTATCTATGCATTTCCGGGTGCTATGCATTGGCCCTTTTTCTTTTCCTGACTCTCTACCCATGGTTGCTGCTTTCCCCATACTCTAATTATTTGTTTCCATGTCCTTACTAGTCATTGGATCCTAGACAGAGGGGTTGAGGTCCCCCCTAGTGGGATCCCCCATGGTCGTCACTCGAACCCAATGAGAGTGTGACTAATGAGCCCATGGCAGACTGAACCTGTGACAGACTCAGTCTAGCCGGCAGCAGACTTGCAATTCCGCATCAGAATAGAGCGCGGCTCGGAGCCTGAGACTCTGGTCAGAAACCTTATGCAGCGTTCAATGTACTTAATTTCCTTTTTTTTCATGTTTAACTTTGACACACTTTTATGGTTTTTTGACATTTAATTATATTTAATTAATTAAATTTACAACTTTATAGTCATTTAAAATAAAATGAATCAACATATTTTGCAATAAAAATACAAATTTAATATTTTCTCACCCAACTTATTTCATTTTCAATTTATATTTTCTCACCCAACTATCCCATCTTCAATTGTGAAAAACCATTGAGGACTTATATTATAATCTCTCTACTTCATGTTGTGGATGAAAATAATTTAGCTCTTAGTTCTTCCATATTTGTCTTTTGTTAAGATGTGAATACCTCCTTTTTCATACACTCTATTGTGTCTTCATTTTCTTATTTGTTTTTTTATGAGCCTCATTGGATGGATGATGATTGGGTTTTTTGCTTACTTCATCAATTTGTTTTATTCAATATTTTTTTAATAAAATTGTGTAAATATAGTTTTTTTCGACTTAAACTTAATAAATTCAAATAAATGATATACATTATATAACTTTAAAGCATGTCTTTCAATGTTTATCCATCTATACCCTTTTAGGTTCAAAGTGTTCTTCCTCACTTCTTAAACGTCTTTAAAACAATTTTTATAAGTTTTTCTTAATGACTATTCCTAGAAAAATGAAGAAAATCTCATATAATTTGTGCAAAATGTGCATAATAATAAAAGTTGTGTAATTTGTGCATAATAAAAGTTATAGGGAACCCTTACTTTCAATGTGTACGATCTAGAGGTATGGATGTGATTGAATTAGTGATTAGTATAGATACATTTTAACTTCGGATCTACCAAGTGCTTGAGGGATCAAATCTCTTGAGTTGCAAACTTTTTCTCAAATTTTACACTTCAAAGGACCTACCAAGTGTCGAGAGAGATCAAATCTCTAAGTTGCAAATTATTTCTCAAATTTTGCACTTAAGTTTTCACTTCAAAGGATTTTACCCATACCAGTTTAATATAGAAATTTCTCATATGTGCTCAAATCCCTCATACGCTAAATCATGGTTTAATGATTGCTCAACTCCAATATTTCTTTGGTATTGAACTTTAGGTTAGGGCCAAATTTGTAAAATTTTATTTGTTTAATATTTTATTATTGTATTAAAGTGTCACATGTTAGCTCTATGTTGAGCATGAAATTACACTTCTCCCTCATACTGGGTTGTAGAAGCGCCCCTTGGTGCAATGAATTCTCAATGCACAAATAACCACTCTTATGTATATTTAGTCGTGATGCTCACTTTTAAGAATTTGTACATGAAAATATGAACATAACACTAACTTCAAACATGGAGGAACTAATTTAACATGTTACCACTTTTGTAGAATTTTTGCTATTGTAATGTAAAAATAACTCTTATATTTATCCACAAATCTATAATGGATTCAAATTGTTATATACAATTAACAATAAATTTTCAAAATTGTTTTGACCATTATACCCTAACATTCTCAATCATGCAAGCTTTCATGCAAGCTTTCGTCAAGTTTGTTTATGATGTTAAAAAGTTAATTGCAAATAATGAGAAGAGTGCTCATGAAAATTGACTTGTTTCCTTGAACTTAATGTATTTGAAACATGAATTAAAAAAATCTATCAAAATTTACAAAACATATACATGTAATATTTTTTTGTAAATGTGTTAAAAAATACTTGAAATGACAATAACAATTTACAAGTGATTAGATTCTTAAATATATACACAAGTAAAATAAGTGAGATTACAATGCAAGTATGTAAGTGAGATTACAATGCAAGTATGTTAAAGTACAAGGCATTGATGAAGCATGAAAACACCAATAAAATTGAAAGGAAATATTTAATGGCCCCAATAAAAAGCATTCTTCACATTCTTGTTTTAATAAATTTGCTCAATAAAACTATAAGTTCCCCCAAAACTAAGCACGGTTTCCTCTTACAAATGGAAAGTTTATTTAATGCAAACAACAAACTTGTTTCAATGAGCTTGCTGGAAGGAAACTTGTTCCCCAAAACTAAACATGGTTTTCCCATACAAATGGAAAGCTTATTTAATGCAAACGACAAACTTGTTTCATTAAGCTTGTTTAATGCAAACGACAAACTTGTTTCTTTAAGCTTGCTTGAAGGAAACTCTTATATAAGTACGAAAGATTTGTTGCATAAACATGAAGAATTAAAGAAATAAACATAAGTTCTTCCTTTAAAAAAATTTGCAAGTGCATAAGATCTTCAAAATATTGTGTGATTTTTTTAAGCAAATGACCATAAACTATGTTTTAATGTGTACTTGTTTAAAGGTAGAGTTGTACCTAATAATATTACATTTAATAACACATTTAATACATGTGTATGAGCATGAGGATTCAATACACTGAGAATTTGATGCATTTGGATGAGCCTGAAATATTTAATGAACAAGCATGAAGTATGAATAACTCAATCTGATAAGACACTATTCATTAAACCAACCAATTTACTTTATGAAAATATCTAATGTGTGTTGGAAATTTGGACAATACCGAGAGGGGGGTGAATCGGTATTATTAAATTTTAACAATTAAAACCACTTTTAACTTATTCATTAACACATATGATCAACAAGATATAAGACACACGAATTTTGTCGTAGAATCCCAATTGGGGAAACCACCAATGCGTCCTATTACTGCAAAATTATATTTACAAATGTTTTCTGCCTGCTACTACAGACAAGGATGGTACTACACCCTATTTACCAGCTACTACTAGAAGGAGGCTACGACCCCCTTGTAGGAATACAGCCTGCCCTAGCACCACCCTACAACCCTAGTATGATTTTATCAGACCTCCATATATCCTTATATATTTAATACTGTCACTCATTTCTTATTCCTTGGTCTCTGTCTGCTGCTATTGCATGGATCTGGATGACCGAGACACCTTACTAAACTCAAAATATTTTCTTATAAATACATTTACCATCATTCATCCCTCTTTACCAATGTATCTCTCCACTCTGGAGTTTCACAGTTGCGCCCTTTCAATCTGGATTTGTGCATGTTGATCAAACAAATCACTTCATAACACGTGCCTCCTCATCAAACACGTTTCCTACTTCTTTGTTTAATTATTTTTAACTATATTTAAATTTATCAGTCACAACCTTCCAAAATTTCCTTTCTGCAACGACATTTCCGCAATAGACCTATTCGCATTGAATTTTTCGCATTTACCTTTCCGCAATTACCTTCCAAAATTACGTATTGCGGACAATTACCCTCCCACAATTTGCGAGAACTCATTCCTTCCACAATTGCAGGTTGTGGAATGCGGATTTTCATTTCGACTTTTCTTGAAAAATGCTTTCGCAATCATGTTTTCGCAACTACCTTTCCTCAATAAAAAACTCCTTCCTTCCTCAATTGCGGATTGTGGGTTGCGGGTATGCATTTTGATTTTTCTCGAAATTGCTTCTGCAATTTGTCTTCCACATGTTGCGGATTGCGGCTTCCTTCTGAATTGTGGATTGGGGATTGCAAATGTGCCTCCCAACTTATTTGAAATGAGCTTCCACAACTCCTGTGAACCATCGATCGCTTTGCGGAATCCTCCTCCTCTATTGATCAGTTATCAAACACAAAATTTCACTTTAGTGCTCTGGAATGTTATCTTCCACGCACATTTACTTTACACATCGTTTTACTATCATCGATCTATTTTCTTGATACGATCTGAGCCCTCCAACCTCTGCTAAATAAATTGGCTGCAAATCCATGATTCTACGTTGATTGATCAGAGGATCGATCAAGCTCGATTAGACTTGATCCCCTCGCTAGATCCCCTCATGTGTATTTCCAGCCTCATCACATATGCCACATCATTATCCATTCCATGTCATCATTTCCTTTGTTATTCCTTTGTCTTACATTGAGTTTCCCCTACCATCATGTCCTTGGTTATTCCTTTGTCATTACTGAACTCCTTTGACATCAATAACAACTCCATTCAACATTCTCCCCCTTTGGAATTGATGGAAACATCAAAACATTCTCCCCCTTTGAAAACAATGCCAAAGGTTTCCTTCTGATAGCTCCCTGTGTCAACATATCTTCCCCTTACATGTTTCCTTTTCTCCTTTTTATTCACTATAAGGAGATAACTCCCAATTTATGTCTAAGATTCTCAAATGCCTCTTTGGGTAGTGGCTAAGTAAAAATGTATGCAATTTGTTCCTTCATATCAATATACTCCAGTTTGACCACTTTTTGATATACTTTCTCTCTGAAAAAAGATATTTGATTGGAATATGATTTGGAGTGCATAACAAGATTTTTGGATATGTTGATAGCACTTGTATTGTCACAGTGCATAATAATGGGGTCCTCATATTTTACAAGTAAATCTTCCGATGTTTTCTTCATCCAAATGATTTGTGTACAACATTATGCAGCAACAATATACTCGTCTTCTATTGTAGACAGTGAAATGGAGGACTGCTTTTTGCTTAGACATGACACCAAGCAATCACCTAGGTAGAATGTGTCTCAACTAGTGCCTTTCCTGTCATCAATACTTCCTTCCCAATCTACATCAGTGATTTCTTTTAGAGTGAAGTTATTACTTTTTGGATACCATAATCCATAATCCACAATACCTTTTAGATATCTAAAAAATCTTTTTACTACAGCCACATGTGTTTATTTTGGGGTTGATTGGAATATGGCAACCAAACCTAGATCCTACATTACATTTGGTCTTGTATATGTTACATATAATAAACTACCAATCATTGACCTATAAATAGTATTATCTACTTCTAAATATTCATAATCCTTGCTCAATTTACAACCAGTGACCATAGGAGTACTAACATGTTTGGATTCTTCCATTTTGAATTTTTTCAACATCTCTTTGATATACTTAGTTTGAGAGAAAGTCCCTTTTTTTATTGAGATACTTGTGCACCTAGAAAGAATGTTAGTTCTCCTAACATTGACATTTAAAATTCCTTCTTCATTTCTGAAGCAAAGTTTACACTCAGAATTTGTGGATCACTTCCAAATATGATATCATCTACATAGATTACAATAATGATCATATTTTTGTTTTCCAACTTTATATAAATATTATTGTGAGTGGCTCCCATTATATATCCTTGTTGCTTTAAATAATTGTCAAGTATTTAGAACCATGCTCTTGGATCTTGTTTAAGACCATACAGTGCCTTCTTAAGTGTGCAAACATAATTTCAATTTTCTTATAAAAGAAAACCTTCAGGTTGCTCAATGTAGACTTCTTCATGTTCTCCATTAAGAAAAGAATATTTTACATCCATATGATATACTCTGAAGTTCTTGTAGCCTACAAAATCTAAAAACATACTAATGGATTCAAGTTTTGCCACATGTGCAAACTTTTCTTCAAAGTCAACACCTTCTACTTGAGTATATCCCTTGCATACTAATCCGGCCTTGTTTCTTGTCACATGAATATGCTAATTGAACTTGTTTTTAAAAATCCATTTGGTTCCAATAACATTCATGCCCTTAGTTCTTGGGACAAGTTCCCAAGTTTGCTTCTTCTCTATTTGATCTAGTTCATCATCATAGCATTGATCCAATCCTCACTTTTGCAAGCTTATTTAAATGTTTTGGGTTATACTATTGAAAGTAGTGCTTGTTCTTCATCATAAATTAATTTTATTATTGTTTTAACTCCTAAATATTTATCACCAATTACTTGAATTTCAGGATGATTCTTCTGAACCCACCTAGATGGTGTCTTTGTGTCTGACCTTGGAGAGTCTTCATTCTCATTTCCCGCGATTCTTCTTTCTCTACTTTTCTGTCTTCTTCTTCTTCAAAAACATCCTCTTCATGTGAAATTTCTTCTTTTTCTTTATCATCTATTTCTTCATCATCAGTTTCTTCAACATCCACACTCTATTGGATTTGTATTCTGCTTGATTTGTATTCATTCGTTCTAGAGTCAAACTTCTGTAGATTATCATCATACACTAGCATTTTTGAACCCAGAATATGACGACATATATGTATGATTTTTGACATCATATTGTCAACCATATGACAAGCCTTATTTGTTTTTAAATGTCGGTTTCACTTCGACAGATATCCGACAGTAAAATGAACTCGTCATATATTCGACTTAGTCAAGTCGGATATCCGACGACTCCTCTTTTAATATTTCTGTCAAATATCCTAATACTCTCACTGTATAGGAGGTCGAATATCTAACAACTCTCACTTTATAGGAGGTCAAATTTTCTACAACATAGGTGTCATATATCATTGAAGGTTCCATATTATCTATATAATGAAATCATATTTTAATCATAATGAGAAAAAAAATTACAAGGTATGTGACCTACATTCTAGTGGAGCATGTTCAACTATTTTTTGGAAGGAAAATTGCTCTACTAAGATATATGGCTCTCCAAAAGTGTGGTAGTTCTTCTAAACATACATGGAAAATAACACATAAGATCGATATAAAAGAGAATACTAGAGAATATTGGTATGTTGTAGATACGACTGGGGTATAATTAGTGGTTTCATAGCAATATAAACCACTAAAAATCTGTGGATGAAGGGTATGTAACAAGCCATCATTGCTACAAATTTCTTGCAGTCCTTTTGCAAGCAATACAACCATGCCGTGTTTCAATATCCACAGCAAATACATTTTGTTTGATATAAAATTTCAATAAAACGTTTTCTCATTGGGAAACTAATTATAAGATTTTGAAATTTGGGAACCATCATATAGTTAATGTTGTCATTTCTAGAGACCACTGACATTAGGTAAAATAAAGAAAATCTTATGTTATTATAGTTGTTTTGTTGAATTCCTACATGCAGTGTGCCAAGGAAGTGCTCCCCAGTGGAGGTAGGGCTAACTAAATTTGGATAGGTCACATTTTTTATTCTTTTTTTGTGTAGTTGTAGTGAACTTATGTGATCAATTAGAGTACCAATTGTTACGGAGAGAAATTCCTATGGCCTGGGGTACCACAACAGACAGCTTGACTCCAGAAATCAATCATTTCCAATATGCAATAGAAATTAAATGTCTAACACTAAAGGATCAGACCTCGTACCTTATTCTAGATGGTTGAAGTAGATCCCCGTTGATCTTTCCAACTTCAGTTTGAATTGATAAATTACTTCCTCAACAACAAGTAAACAATACAAGCATACTATATATCATGGTGTTAGATCTATTCTAGCATATATAATAAGCAATGTATAAGCATTTGAAAACATCCCATGGATAAAATATTCATTCAAACACACATTATTGGACAGGAAAAGATATTTCTATTAATATAAAATCAGAGATTACAATGGATACAACCTTTGTCGGCACGTCTGCAAATCGGAGAAACTGAATCCCCCACTTGGGCCTCCACCACCTCAATCCTCCATCTCTCAATAGAAAGCTCACAAGCAAAAGGCAAGCTTGGGAAGAACACAAAAGTGCTCCAAGGGACAAAGGGATGTAGACTCAAGCATAAGTTCCGGCAACAATGGACTATAGTTTCTTTGCTCTCAATTCTCTCATATGCCTTCAATGTACCATAGAGTTCCTTATATAGATTTTCAAAGGGGTAATGAAAGGTCAAATCCGAGTGATCTCAAGGCATAAGGAAGGCCAAGAGTCAAGTGAGTCAGATCCATGTCAAGGAAAACTCCAAAAGGATTTGGATTATGCACACATCCCGATGTACACAGTTTTAGGGGTCAAAACCACGTATATACACGATTAAGGGTTTAAAAGTCACGTGTATCATTTTTCACATGTTTTTAGGGATGGTCAAGGAAACATCTAAGGACAAAAAATGGTCCATGGGGTCTAAGGAGTCTACAGAGGAACAAGGGAAGGCCATACAAAGTGTGATTCACCTAGAGTGGTAAAATCAGCTATAACATATGCCCCTTAATGTGTGAGGTCAGAGGGGTCATATGATGGCTGAAATACATTATAAGTCCATCCCAGAAGTGGAGTGATGAAGAATCCCAAATGGAAGACCAGCCACCCAATCAGCATAGTACAATGATACAACTCTGCACATAACTGCAAATATATATAGCAGTCCCGGATACATAAGAGTACAATGGCCATGAATAGGCATGATATAAGATATCACATAAGTGGTCATCGCCACGTATAATATACATAGATTAGAATCTCCATGATGAAGATATACAAAGGACCATGATCTCCATAATGGCTGAAGATATATAACAGATCAAGATCTCCATAGTGGCTGGAAATGTCTGACATATACTGGAATCAAGTCACGAGAGCTGAAATCTCATGAAAACTGGCACGATCAAGGAGGTAGCATATAAGAGATGCCACCAATCTGGTAAGTCTTCTACACAAACCGCTACGAGTACATGTCCTACTATGTGAATAGAGGTGTCGAGGTCGAACATAGTATTCCATCGTTTGATTACCGGTCATTAATGTATACTGTTAACAGATGCGAGATCACCCACCTATAATGAAAATGGGAATCAAGGTACTAGAGTGAAAACTAACAAGTGTGAATAAATGTGTTGAGGTTGAACACTTGAGAGGATCCCTCGATCAGGGGACATTGATGTATTCCCAAAGACTATCGATGGCGAGAGAACCTACCACTGATGACTGCAAGTCTCAAGGAACTCAAACTGACTTTAGATTCCAATCCCAGAATAAATGATCTAAAGTCGATGGGATGAAATCCGTTGGAAGGAGGGCATTAAGGCATCCCCCATCATCCAACACAAGGTACTCAGCAAAGCTATATAATGTGGAAGGAATCAATCATAAGGTGCACGAACTAGTAACTGTACCAGGAATGGCCGACATGCAAAGTCAAGATAACTGAGGAATGGCCGACTCAGGCTTCAACTTCCTTCGAACAAGAGCATAACGACGCATGGTGACTGAATAAAGGCAGCATAGATTTGATATACAACTTCTAGGACATCTCTGCGACACAGGAGGCATCGACGGAGGCTCCATGGGGACTGGAAGCTTAACCAGACGGTGGAGATAAAATCAAATAAATGAGTACATCTCCTAAAGTCAAACTATAAACCCAACCAATGGATGTGATATACAATGCTCTCTTCGAAGGCGACACAACTCGACAGCTGCCAAAGATAACATCTTTCCTTGTCCATATTTTTGGTTTTTTTTTATTTTTTTGGACTTTTTCAAATATTTAAAAAGCTTGAAAAAGAATAAAACTGCTTTATAGTTACAAACTAGGAGGAGACGAGTGTCATAAGGGCAAACAAACTAGTTCCAAGCAGCGGAACATACCTATGCTCAATGCAAGGATACATGTGTAGGATATCGACACTTGGGGGAAAATCCCCTCCCGGTAAAAAGGGAATCAAGCTGCAAAGGATATAAAAAATGGCTCTGCATGGCTAGACATGAGACAAGCTCGGGCTATATGGCTGAAACACAATGTCAGTGAAGCCGGTATAAAGGTCAATAAGGCAGGAAAAGCTCATGATAATGCATTCACAACTTGACATGAGGGAGTCCTGAGGGAAATAGGCCAGCAAAAGATCAAGAGGAGTATGAGGCTCTTGTGAATTGTCATGGCAGTACTATACAACGGATTCCCACACCCTAAAGGAGAAATCATCAGCATGGGCACCAAATGCAAATAAGGTGCTAACTAGGGTACCCATGTAAGGTGAAGCTCTACAACTCATATCATGCCACTTCTAAAAAAGCAAGAAGGTTCTGTGACATAATAGAGTGGGTTCATACCTAAGGTTATGATGAAGTGGTCATAAGGTCATGCAAAATGCAAACGGTGATGAAACCTAACCTATATGCCAATTTAGACATGATACCTAAGATCAGCATGAATGGGAAACGACATTGAAAAAGGCCTCCTACATCATGACTTAGGTCCAAAACGGTCCAAAATGATTAGAAATTGTCGAAACTATAGGAAAGGGGGTAAAAATTTTCAAACATTTGAAAATTTCTATAAATAGTAAACAATTCAAAATATTATAAAACATTTGAAATTTTTACCCATTTCAGCTCAGATTTTCAACAGTGAATTCCAGGAGATCTAGCCAACGGAATCCACTACCGTTTCTTCCAGGTACTTACCCATGCTCTTCTCTTCCATTTTGATGTATTTTTTATCAAATTCCATGGTCATTTGAGTTTTCTAGGCCAAACTAAAAAGGGCACTGCGGCCCACGCGGAAATCAAGGGTTTTTCCGCATATAGGGATGGATATACGCGAAAAATGCCCCCATAATCGTGTACATACACGGCTGTTTGGAAAACAGTCGCGTATGAGGCCATACATAAGGTTTTTAAGTAATATAATGGGAAAACTTGCAATTTTTTGTGCAGGATGGTCCTAGAGTGGAGAGAGCGTGAACATGGTGGGGTAGAGGAGGCAGTAAGGGCCGATCTAATGGCTCAACAAGCTCTACGTGCATGTGGACTCTATAAGTTTTGGTGTCTTAGTGGCTTGAGAGCCAAACCAAGACTGTTGCAGATGCTGGTGGATTACTGGGATCCAGACTCTGAGTCCTTCCAGATAGATGGGATGTTCCTCACTATAGAGGTGGAGGACATATACTTCATTACTGGGATTTCCCGACGAGGGGAAGTAGTGAACCTTCGTTCTCGTGGTGGGCCAGAAGGTGGCCTGACTATTGATGAGTACATTGCGGTGTACTGCTATCCAAACACAGAGAAGGTGGGGAGTTAGGTCCCTACCAACTCTATACAGGTGCTGGGCCTAAAGGCCATACTATTGACATTGGGCAGGATAGCAGGCTTGGCATCACTCCACCAGGCCTCGCGACCTCTGATGTTCTATGCAGTGGAGTGCGTGAGACCCATTATTTATGACTGGAGTACTACACTACTGAGCAACATGAAACATCAGCTCAGTGATTGTAAGGTAGGCGGAGTGCGGAACTTCAGGTTCAGTAGTATATTGAGCACGTTTTTATTCGAGCATGTTCTAGGATTGAGCCCCAGAGTTGACGTTCCTCTTCACGGGGTTCGATATCTGGCCCAATGGCGTTGGGAAGATGCGATGCGTAGACTGGGGGGAGGTAGGATGGCCAAACCCTATCCAGCTGACTTCTTTCCATGGTGGCAACGACAGATAGTTGCCATCGATGACTACCCCTACGCAGGGATAGATTTCTGCGGGGACCCGGACATGCCGCTACCACCAGGATCGGCATATGGCGATATAGGTAATGAATCTTGACCCTCTCTTTTTATTTTTTGAGTTATTTCATTTTTTGTGTTTTATGATTATATAGAATCAAAAGACATATTTTTGCATGACAATACATAGTGGCATCTACCATTTGTGTGTAGATGTGGGACCACAGCGGCCGGAAGGCTTCCCTCGTCACAGACGGAGGGGAAGAGGAGATGATATCACGAGTGTGGATGCGGAGCGGATGCTCCAGAGCATTCATACCAATTTTGTGAGGCTGACACACAGGGTTCCCATGGTGCAAGTCAAGGACTTGCCTGAGGCTATGCAGTGCCAGGTGGTGGGTGTACCACAAGCATGGGTGTGATTATTTCGATGGCTAGCTAGAGCCATAGTGACCTTCCATGATCACAACTCCCCTCCTCCTCCTCCACAGGATTAGATACCTGGGAGTCTATACATTTTGTACTACCGTGTATTATATGTTGGTGGCTCGAGAGCCCCATTTTTGTATCATGACACTATGTATTACCACATTTTGGATGTTATATAAATTTTTTTATGGTGATCGGTTTATTTATTTACATGTGTAAAAATTGTGTTTGTGATGAATTTATTGTGTATGAAACAAATTCCAATCTAACACGTAGTTAGCATATGAGTCAGCAACTTGATTATTAGTTCTTGGAATGTGTATATATGTTATATTGTCAAATTTCCGTTCTAATAATCTCACATGTAAGAATCTTCTTAATAACGTCGGATCTCTAACATGGTACAAACCATTAAGCTGTGACACTACTAACTCCGAATCAAGATGTACCTCAAGAGAGAGAACGCCATGTGAAATGGCATCCCATAGAAGCTCAATAACGGCACTATATTCGGTAACATTATTGGAAGATGGCCGCAAACATATGCCTCCTGAAGATAGTACCTGAACCATAGGAGTATAAATCACCCAAGCAACAGAGGCTGAGTGTTGAGTGTGATGGCTCGCACCATCCATGAATCCTATGTAGGTGGAAGATTCCATTGACATATGCCAAAAGAAACGAAAACTAATCACAAACCCAATCATTATAAGAAAAATACCTAACTATGCAAAACTGTACAATAATATACAATCACCAGCCTTGGCTGAAAATCATGCATAGTACTTCTTGAGATAGAGCCCATTTCTAGGCTTTGCCAAGGCCGTTCCCTCATAATCCACTAACTCATAAGAACCCTTCTCTAACACACGTTTGACCACGTAAGGACCCCAGCACATGGGATTAAATTTTCCTGTCCCCAAGGGTTCTTTCGGTTGATCGCACAAAAGGACCAAGTCTCCCTCACTAAACCTCCTTGGACGGACAGACTTATTGTAATGGACCTTTACACAATGTTTATTTACTTCTAGAGCCACCAAGGAATCCCGACGCTGCTCATCAAGTTGCTCAAGGTGGACCAAATGCTCCTCCAATGGTGAAGTGTCTGGTAAGAGTTCTACAGCTAGCTTCAAAGAAGGAATCTCGCATTCAGCCGACAATATTGACTCCACTCCATGTACAAGTTGATATGGAGAAAAACCCATGGCAGTCTTAACAACAGTTCTATATGCCCACAAAGCAGGATATAACATGATGTGCCAATTATTCTTACTTTGTGTGATGGTTCGTTGGGGAATGGATTTGAGTGATTTATTCACTGCTTCCACCTGTCCATTCACTTGAGGGTAATAAGAGGAAGAATGCTCTTGCTTGTACCCTAACTTTGATGCCAACTTTTCCATCATACGGTTCTGAAAGTGCGAGCCATGGTCAGTGACAAGCTCTTTCAGAATTCCGAACCGAGTAATAATCTAGTTGAATACGAACTGGGCAGCTGTCTCACCGTTAGATTTAACTGTAGGCATAGCCTTATCCCATTTCATGAAGTAATCAACAACCACCATGATATGATGATGCCCCCCATCCGAAGCTGGGTTGCAATCCATAAAATCAAGCCCCCACTTAGTGAAGGGACCGACGGTGATAATGGGATGTAACAGGGCAGGTTTCGAGCACATATTACATGCGAACACCTGGCAAGGGTGGCACCTCTTGACCACATCTACACAATCCTTAAAGATCGACGGCCAGAAATAACCTACTCTTAAGATCTTTAGAGCTGTAGAAATCCCAGATAAATGACCACCACACGCCCCTATGTGGCAATCATTTAGCACTACCTCAACCTCTTCATGAGTTAAACAACATCGTAAAATGGAATCTACCCCATGAAAGTATAAAGTGTTATCCACTATGAGTTAGTTCTTAGACACGTGATGCAATCGTCGTCGTTCATCCCGTGAGAGGTGAGTAGGGACCTTCAATGTTTGTAAATATATTATGATATGCCCATACCATGGGTCTAAAGTTGAGAATAAGAAGATGTGTTCATCAACAAACGTATCTTCACAAACCAACTCCTCGGCCTCGCTCAGGAAATCCGATATAATCTCTGCAAAAATTAAATACTTCGTCGATTTTTCCAAAACAAATTCGAGATCGAATTCTTGCAGAATGACAATCCATTTATTATATTTTCCCCCAATCATCCTTCAAGTGAGGACGAATTGAAACGGATTGACATGGGCTACAACCAAGGTCTGGCGAATGAGAATATAATGTCTCAACCGTTGAACCACATGTAGGGTAGCTAAAGCAAGCTTCTCGACATGAGAATAATGCATCTCTACGTTAATAAGGTTCTGGCTCAGATAGTATGTGACATGCTCTTGGAGCTCCTCATCCTCTTGAACCAAAACCATACCAATCGTCTCCATGAAAACGGCCACATAAAGTAGAAAATCACGGCTATAGTCTGGGGGAATAATCACCGGGGCCGATGCTAGGGCTCACTTGAGTGCATCAAAGGACTGCTGGGCTTGCTCATCCCAACAAAAGGTGGTGTCCTTCAATAGACACATGAAGCCTCTAGTCAGATTGGCATAGTTGACAACAAATCTTCGTAAGAAGTTTGCCATGCCTTGCAAACATTGAAGATGACAAATATTTTTTGGGGGAGACAACTGAAGTATTGCGTCAACCTTCAAAGAGTCGACTCTTATACCCTCTTTAGAAATGATGAATCCTAACAAATGACCTGAATTCACACAAAAGATGCACTTATGAGGATTTAACCTAACCAAATAATTCCGGCATCTTTCGAATACCAATCTCAAGTGATAGGGATGACACATTCTCATACGAGAATGAGCAGCAAGGTCATCCAAAAATACTTTGATAATTGACTTCAAATCATGGAATATCAAGGTCATTGCTCGCTGAAATGTAGCCTCGACATTTTTAAGGCCGAAAGGAATTTTTCGATATGCAAAAGTTCCCCAAGGACAAATAAATGCAGTCTTATGTTGGTTCTCAGGTTTAATTTGTATTTGATTATATCCGGAAAAGCCATCCATAAAGGAAAAAACCTCTCTACCCGCACATTCATCCAAAATCTGATCAATAAATGGTGTGGGGAAATTGTCCTTAAGACAGGTACGATTCAAATCACGAAAATCAGTACATATGCAGATCGCTCCTTGCTTCTTATCCACCGGAACGGGGTTTAACACCCTGTTGAGGCCTGGAAAATCGCAGGCGGAAAAAATAAGGGATTCTCCCCAATCAACGTTCCCAACTAGCCTGTTGACTGTTTGAAATAGGGAATCCATCCGGTTTGCGGTCCGGTTACCGTATGTCAAGGAACAAAACTAAGGCTTTACCGGTTGCGGCCCGGCCCACCGAGTTTTTGCATTTTGACTTAAAGAAATGATATGCAAGTGCCTAACTAAATGCAGGGTGATCAAGCTGCAGGGAACGGTCACAAAGTGATTCGCAGGTTCTTACCTCTCGTCTTGCGCTCGCGAGCAACCAAACCAGATACAAAAGAAAATAAGCTAACTATCTACACTATCCCTAGGGAGCAAGGTTATCATTTTGGGTGAGCAATACGTTTTCACATACATAAAGAAAAAATCACAGGTAGCTGATACTTCTTCTAAAGCACATGAACACTTACAGATATTCAAATAACCAGGTAATCGATCATTTTATAACAACATCTATTACTCACAGCGAAAAATATCCAGAAATTACTGAAGAACATTTAGCAAGAACGTAGGTTCAGAATATCGAATACTCTTACAGTAAATGAAACACAGCTGAAAACGAAATAGTTCCTCTTCAACATTATTCATTTAGTTTGCATTGATACATTTCGCTTTTCACTCTCTCCAACAGGCAAAAATTGCAGTTCCTATGCAAAACGAAGTAGTTCATCTTACAAGTAAACGAATACAAAGTTTTCCAGGGAAAAAGCCCTTTCTAAGTGTCTCGTCCCTCTATTTAAACTATAATTACAGAGCGTTTTATTTTCCAGACGCATGGTCTTTCGGTTTCCCAAACTCTACACATTCCGGTCTTTTGTCATTATGTGATCATGACAACTTGGTAACTGATCCGTTTATGGAATCACGCCTCTACAGCTCCTTACTTCATCCTCCATTTGCCTCTTTTCAGTCATACTGCTGCCAAATGGGTTAATCTTTCTTCCTGTCGTGACAAATTGACCAGTTGCCTGTATACTGCCTGCATTCAAATTAAGAGCATGATTCAAACGACAAATATCATCAATTAACCAATCCACAAGGAAATGGCCAAGCGAACCTCCTACGGGCCTGGAAATATTCTATGGTCACCGGCGGGAAAAACAAGTCGACGATCATGGAGAAACGAGTTCGGGAGCCCGGGGAAACAGCCAGCCGCAATGTTGGGTGAGGTTTAAGTCGCAGCCAAGTGAAACGCGGGCGGGAGATGGTGTAAGTCGGAAGTCGGGCGGTTTTAGCTTCGGAAGCCGGAAGACTTTAGCAGCCGCAACGGTGGAGGGGGAGAGCTAGGGGACACACGGAATGGATGGGAAACTAAGTCAGACGTCGGAAGAGACTCGGATCAAAAACTGACTATCTCCTCCCGACCGCAACGGTGGGTAAGCAGAAGCTACGGAACCATGATTTATAGTTAACATACATCGGGCGTCGGATGGTTTAGGATATCGGACGAAAGAAACGTCTCGGAGCCTCAACGGCAGAAGGTTTGAAACTTTGTAGCCCCCCGATCCAGCAGTAAAAGAGGCTCGCTTACAGGGAAACTCAAGTATTTGAGCAGTGCTAAGGATCGGCTGTAACCAAAGTCATTTTTCTTCACACAGGATGCGCCGAAGAACAGCTAATTTACCTCTCTTAGACCACATACTCACGACTCAAACCAAAGATGAACAAAGCACACATAGACTACTGACATCCACCTTTAGATAAGCGAAAGAAAACACGCTCAAGGAGCTCAAAATTTCAACGATCAAGCCATACAAAAATAATGAGGAGGGGCCCAGAAATTTAAGTAAAATAAATTCGGGGAGAACCGTTGCTGTAGCAACAACTGGCGATTACCTGGGGAACCTAGATCTCTGGGTGATTATTGTCTTTGAGTAACAGACTGTTCTGCAACAAATGCATCCATCCAATTTTTCCATCTATCTAGATTTCTCATATCACCGAAGTGTGTATTTTAATCATTGATGCCAGTCCTTTGGGGAAAAGGAAAACCGAGACCCTCAAGTCCAAATAACTATGCCAAGGTCAGAGTATGAGTTTCATTATTACCTCTATTTTCAGGTAGCTAACAGTGTGGACACCACAGGGTTGCAGCACATAGAAAACAGCAGTATTCGTTTGTTCCTCATTCCCATGCCATTTTAACACTTTTGTGCCTTTGGAATTTTGTCCTTTCATCTGAGTCCTTCTGTGCGCCTTTCTTACTGAATTTTAATTCAGGATCCTCTATCCCATAGTGCCCTTTTGTGTGAGTGGTGTACTTTAGGTCCCAGCTCACGGACGGAGAGGATCTTTTGGCAATTTAGTGTTTTTGCTTTAGCAATTGCTTTGATTTATGGTACTTTTCCAGAAGTTTGACTCTTTAGCTGCCTTTGGGCATTTGTTTCTTGGCATGGGATCATTTATATTTAATACGCTGTTCACCTTGCTTCCTCCCATGGGTCCTTTACTGTCGCTCCTTAGAACATTTTAAATGTGACGTGGATGGGGCCCCGACATAGTACTCCAGACTCTATGAATCCGGTTTAATTCACAGGGGTTAAGCAGGACTTCAATGTACACCATATTTTATTCGAAAAAACCGTTAGGCTGGAAGAATTCTTTAAGCAATACATAGGCTGATACTCAACATATTTGCTATTCCCAAAAGACCTTAGTATCCTCCAGGCAACCACAAGCTTGTTCCCTTATTGAAAATCAAGACTAAGAATTAAATTAAAAGAAAGCGTGACTCGGAAACAACTACACAGCTTATTTATATACAAGGTAGAAACTATCAAAGAAAAACTTCAAGAAAAGTAAGGCTTGAGAACCAAACCATTTACTGGCAAGTTCTCTTCCCATCCCTGTAAATCTTGCAACTTATAAGTAGCAGGGCCAAGTTTAGCTACAATTTGAAAGGGGCCTACCCATAACTGCTGGAATTTGGTATGCTTTCCTTTTTCATCATGGGGGTGGTCCCACTTGAGGACCAAGTCCCCTACTTCAAAGTCCTTTTTCCCAGCTTTATGCTTGTCGAACCATCTTTTGACTACCTCCTGCTGTTGTCTGAAGCGTTCTCTAGCTTTGGATCTGGCTTCTTCTGCTTTTAGGAGATTATATATTCTTATTTGCAGAACCTCATCATCTGACCCCCTAGACTCTTGAGCTAGTATGGAAGAAGGTAGCAGAATATTGGGAGGCAGGATGGCTTCCTTTCCGTACATGAGGGTATAGGGTGACACTCCTACGACAGACTTGGGAGTGACTCTGTCAGCCCACAGGGCATTGGGTAAGGCTGAGTGCCAACTTCACTGGTTTTCTATGACAGTCTTCTTCAGGATTCTAATGAGGTTTTTATTGGAGGATTCAGCCAGGCCATTCCCTTGCGGATAGTAGTTAGCAGAATAATGTAATTTTATCCCTTTCTCATGAGAAAAAGTAGTCAGTTTAATGGATGAAAAGTATTTAGCATTATCAAAAACTAACGAAACTGGAACTCCAAACCTGGTCATGATATGATCTTGTAAGAAGCTGATGACTTCATCCTCGTTTATCTTGCGCAATGGGATAACCTCGACCCAGCGAGTGAAATAATCAGTTGCAGTTAGAATATACTTGTGCAGCAGGGAAGAATTTGGCTTTATTTCTCCAATGACGTCTATTCCCCATTGTTCGAAAGGCTCTGTGATCATTACTGGCTTTAGAGGTGCTACTGCTCTAGGTTGTCTTCCACCACACCTTTGGCAAGTATCACATTTTCTGACGTGTGCGTGTGCATCCATAAAGAGTGTTGGCCAGTAGTAACCAGCTCTGAGAACCTTGTGGGCTGTAATGTCCCCTGAATAATGTCCCCCAGCCGGGCCATCGTGCAACTCAGACATCACCTTCTCAGCATCTTCTTTCTCCAAGCATATCAGGAGGACCCCATCATAGTTTTTTCTGAACAATACGCCCTCTACGATTTGGCAGGAAGCTGATTTCAAACGCAGAGCTCTTCTTTGTTTGGAACTCCAATGTTCCGGTAACACCCCTGACTACCAGTAATGCACAAGATCTCTATACCACGACTCAGGAGCTGTGAATAAAGGGCAAACATCCGTTACATGCAAATCAGCTTCATCTTCCCATGCTTGTTCTTCATTGTTTGTCTTCCCAGTCATCAGTTTGCATAACCCTTGACCTTTTACTATAGTAGCTGGCTTGAATTCAAGATCGTATTCTTGAAGCGCTGTTACCCAGTTGCCCCTTCTTTCTCCTAATTCTTTTTGAATGAGAAGGGATCTTACAGCTGGGTAAGGGACTATTACCTTGGTACGATTTTTTAGTATATAAGGCCTGAATTGCTTTATTTCCTTAAATACTGCGTATGCCTGCTTATCAATGGCTGGGTAGTTTAATTCAGCTCCTTGTAGCCCAGTGCTCATAAAAGAGATTGGGATTTCATCACCCCCTTCTTCCTTTTGCGTGAGTACCGCTGCTAATGAATCATCGGAAGCAAATGTATACATAATAAAGTCCTTGTCAAAGTCTGGAATTTTAAGAGAGGGCGCATGTGCAACACCAGTCTTGATTTTACTGAAAGCATTCTTTTCAGTCTCATTCCACTTAAACTGTGCATTTTGCTTGACCATCTGCTGTAATGGTTTAACAGTCTGGGCAAAATCAGGGACAAATCTACGTACGAAGTTTATTGTTCCCATGAAGGATTGCATTCCTTTTTTATTATGGTGCATGGGAATTTGTTCAATGGCCTTGATTCTTTCTGGGTCTATAGATATACCTCTCTTTGAAACTATATTCCCTAGTAACTTGCCCTCTGTGACTGCGAATACGCACTTCTTAGGATTGAGTGATCAGATGCCATACTTCTGACAATGCTCGAAAATTTGCTTTAGGTGGAACGCGTGCTCCTCTCTTTTCTTCGAAAATATTGTGATATCATCAAGGTAGACCACCACACTTTGTCCAATCAGTCCACGGAAATCTATGTCCATAGCTCTCTGAAATGTCGCTCTGGCATTAATAAGTCCAAACGGCATCCTTCTATATGCGAAAGTTCCCCATTTCGTTCTGAATGTTGTCTTCAATCTATCTTCCTCGGCCACTAACACTTGGTTGTAGCCAGAGAATCCGTCTAATAATGAAAACAATTTAGAACCAGAAACCATCTATAGCAATTGCTCCATGGGGGGTACCGGATAGTTGTCTTTGTCTGAGGCGCGGTTTAAGTTTATGAAGTCCATGCACAGTCTGATTTCTCCCAACTTCTTTCTGACCGGTACGAAATTTGACACCCACTCAGAGTGCCTTACTTTAAAAATAATCCTGGCATCCAACAATTTCTTTACCTCGCTTTGAATTAGTGGCTCCAACTTGGGGTGCATCTTCCTTAACGGCTGCTGATATGGCTTGCTGCCTGCTTTAATAGGGATGACATGCTTGATAATGTTGGTGTCGTAGGTCTTCAGATCTGCATACGTCCACGCAAAAACATCTTTGTACTGCTTAAACAAACTGAGGAACTTGTCTCTTTCCGCTGGTGAACAGCACTTGCCGAGGTTCACGAACTTAGGCTCCGTTTCAGTCCCTAAATTTATTAGCTCGAATTGTAGAGTTGAGCTGTGCGTCTTCACATTAGCGGGTCTTCTAAATTTCTCGTTTAGGTCAAACATCTTCTCTAACGTCCTGACCCCTTTGGGAATGAAATTGTCATATTTCATTTCAGCCTGATTTTCCTCATCGTTGATAATGGCTCCTTTAAAAACCTCCTCGTTTTTCAAGCATTCAATTATTTGTTGATCATCGTCAAATACTCGCAGGTTGGTGATCATGTCAGGAACTGATGGCCTGAAAAGCAGTTCAATAGAACATTTGTTATTAGTGGGAACCAACCTGGCAGCTGATGTAGCTAGAATATCAGTGGCTGCATTTTTTATTCTTGGGATTGAAATAATGTTAAATGCATGAAAACATTTAAGCAACTCCCATACCTCATTTTGGTAAGCTTTCAAATGAGGGGAAACACAATGTATTTGATTTCTTATTTACTTTACAACTATTTCCGAATCCCCAAAAACTTTTAAATTACTAACCTGTAGCTCGATTGATTTCTTGATTCCCTACAGTAGTGCTTCATATTCAGCCGTATTGTTAGTACATTCGAACTCTAATCTACAGGATAGGAATTGATTATTTTTTTGTGGATCAATGAGGACGCAGCCGGCCCCTGACCCTTATAACGTTTTCGAGCCATCAAAAAACAAAGTCCAAAACACATTATCTACTGAAACAAAATCTACTCCTACTACTAAATCTACTATTTTACAGTCAAACTCGTCATCCTGAGAAAAACAAAGGAGATCAGGCTGGGTGTCAGATGTGTTGCCGGCCTCTTCCGCTTGATAATTCCCTGGTTCCAACTCGAGAAAGTAGTTTCCCAATACAGGTTCGAATGGTATATTCTTCTCATCCAATTGAGTGACATTGTACTTCATGTGAGGTTCTCTCAAAACCTTGATCTGATTAGGACTCCCTTTTTGCGGCAACCAAAGATGTGACCAATCTGTGGCGAAATACCCATTTAATTTGGCTGACCAATCTCTGCTCAGGACCAGGCCGTAAGCATCTGGTATGTCAGCCACTACGATGTTAATAATCTGACATACTTTATCATTGGATGCCAGACGGATCAGGATGTCTTCCATTTCACCAATTACCTTGACGTCCATCCTATCCAATTGCACCACCCTCCATGTGGATGGCTTAGGCTGTCCGTTTATTTTCTTACATACTGATATGGGCATGACATTAATTGACGCCCCTGAGTCCACTAGACAATTGTGTACGTTATGATTGAAAATTTCAAATATCAGGAGGAAAGGTGGATGCTTGGTTTTAGACTTACCTCCGACGCTAGCTTCTCCAATCTCTTCTTCGTCCCGAGGCTGATTGTCGGCAGGCAGCTTTTCTTCTGACGTTTCAAGCGCCTTCAATAGCTTTTCTTTCTGTTGAGGTACTTTGCACATTTCAAACAGCGGGACGTTTTCCTTTATCTTCTTTAGATCTTCAACAATGTCATATTCGATTAGTTGTCTAGTGGACTGAGATTTATCAGCACTCACATTCTCATCGTTTGGCTTAGGCGGCGTTCTGTTTTGCTTCGGATCCTGGCTGGTAATGGTAAATTCTGGAATCTGATCAGCCAATGATTCGTCTTGAAATTTCCTTTTTATATTTCTTTGTAGCTTTCGAATCTTTGGGAGCAGAAGACTGTCATCACTAACCGCCCCTTTTCTCCTAGTTGTTACGTTAGCCTCCCTGATAGCTTTGCGTCCCTGGGTATTTTCGTCCTCTGCATCGAGTAAGGAGACAGAATTCCATAATGTCATGGTCTCGTCCTCCTGCCCTTTTGTAGAAGTGGAAGCCACATTTTCGTTCTTTTCATCTTCATGTTCCTCCGTTAATCTTGAATCCAACATCTGATTCATGACCAATGTCATTGAATTTATCCATTGCAGACAGTTCTTTTCGGAATGAGGCTGTTGATGAAAAGTACAGAAATTTTCCATCCCTATCTCTATCAGATTCATGGAGGCAGTTTTTTGAGGAGGAGGTTGGGTCTGATTTCCATCCTCCCTTTTTTTATAATATGGCCTGAAGAAATTTTGTGCTTCTTTTTCCTTTTCTAAGTCTATGATCTTATTGGACAGCTTTTGCATCATTTTATCCATGCTTTCATAGTTTGGTGTCTTTTCTTCTTTAGGCTTAGCGAACAATAAGGTTTTTCTTCCCGCAACTTTCTCTCTTGATTGTTCCAGATAGTCCTCCACACTTTCTCTTTCTGCTTCCACCACTTCTGCCTCTTCATAGGTCTCTGTCAAAGTAGGCTTGGCCCTACCTTTTGCAAACATGGCTAAATCAGGACCTAAAGCTGAAGTATAGTATTCGATTAGTACCTTGTCTGAAGGCTTATCTGTTTCAGAGAAATTTTTTAGATATGCTGCAAACCTTTGTGTGAAGCTGTGCACTTTTTCCCTTTTCTCTTTCTTTAATGCACACAGTCCTTTCATGAGGGCAGTGTGAGTCTTTTGGACTGTGTACTTACTCCTGAACATTCTCTCAAAGGTATCCCAGTCTGGGATAGAGTTAGCGGGCAATCCAAAATACCATGAGGCCGCAGCTCCTTTGAGGGTGTGCGGGAACAGTCTACACACTACATCTTCGTGTTCCCCAGCCCTCAGACCTTCTATTGCCAAGTAGAAACTCTATAGGTGGTCATCCACTAGGATTTTCTCATTTGGATCAAAATTGGGCAGTAGCTTCTCAAAGGCTTGAGGTAGGTCATGCAAAGGTGGGGTCAGATTTAGAGGTGATCTAGCTTTCCAAGCTGGCGGTGGATTTGGTGGATTCGGTGGATTTGCGTTAACGCCAGCCATAAGTTGAGGCGGAGAGTGAGGGGGTGAACCAACCGGGGTGTGAACAGGAGAATTGTAAGGAGTGTCTGGACCTACTTGGTTCAAAGGCAATTCAACCTCCTGTATGGCAGTTTCCATGAGTTCTTCCCAGTCTCCAACCAACACTGAATCTTCAATTAGAGGACGGTATTTCTTCTTGTACTCTCTTCTAGGCAATTCATGGACAATAGGCAACCCTCCAATCTTCTTTACATAAGCACGGGTATGTCTTCTCAGATCATTAACGATTTCGTTACGAACAGGATATAGATGTTCTCTGTTTTCTTCTTCCGGAATTGAAATACGTGGTCCACTACTTTCAGAACTGTAACCAGTGGAATAATCTCAGGAAAACAGGTTTCCTCAGCCAGCCATGCACTGGCGGCCCTCCTTCTAGCGCCAATACTGTTGAGGCCTGGAAAATCGTTGGCGGAAACAATAAGGGATTCTCCCCAATCAACGTTCCCAACTATCCCGTTGACTGTTTGAAATAGGGAATCCATCCGGTTTGCGGTTCGGTTGCCGTATGTCAAGGAACAAAACTAAGGATTTACCGGTTGCGACCCGGTCCACCGAGTTTTTGCATTTTGACTTAAAGAAATGATATGCAAGTGCCTAACTAAATGCAGGGTGATCAAGCTGCAGGGAACGGTCACAAAGTGATGCGCAGGTTCTTACCTCTCGTCTTGCGCTCGCGAGCAACCAAACCAGATACAAAAGAAAATAAGCTAATTATCTACACTATCCCTAGGGAGCAAGGTTATCATTTTGAGTGAGCAATACGTTTTCACATACATAAAGAAAAAATCATAGGTAGCTGATACTTCTTCTAAAGCACATGAACACTTACAGATATTCAAATAACCAGGTAACCGATCATTTTATAACAACATCTATTACTCACAGCGAAAAATATCCAGAAATTACTGAAGAACATTTAGCAAGAACGTAGGTTCAGAATATCGAATACTCTTACAGTAAATGAAACACAGCTGAAAACGAAATAGTTCCTCTTCAACATTATTCATTTAGTTTGCATTGATACATTTCTCTTTTCACTCTCTCCGACAGGCAAAAATTGCAGTTCTTATGCAAAATGAAGTAGTTCATCTTACAAGTAAACGAATACAAAGTTTTCCAGGGAAAAAGCCCTTTCTAAGTGCCTCGTCCCTCTATTTAAACTATAATTACAGAGCATTTTCTTTTCCAGACGCATGGTCTTTCGGTTTCCCAAACTCTACACATTCCGGTCTTTTGTCATTACGTGATCGTGACAACTTGGTAACTGATCCATTTCTGGAATCACGCCTCTACAGCTCCTTACTTCGTCCTCCATTTGCCTCTTTTCAGTCATACTGCTGCCAAATGGGTTAATCTTTCTTCCTGTCGTGACAAATTGACCGGTTACCTGTATACTACCTGCATTCAAATTAAGAGCATGATTCAAACAACAAATATCATCAATTAACCAATCCACAAGGAAATGGCCGAGCGAACCTCCTACGGGCCTGGCAATATTCTATGGTCGCCGGCGGGAAAAACAAGTCGACGATAAGGGAGAAACGAGTTCGGGAGCCTGGGGAAACAGCCAGCCGCAATGTCGGGTGAGGTTTAAGTCGCAGCCAAGTGAAACGCGGGCAGGAGATGTCGTAAGTCGGAAGTCGGGCGGTTTTAGCTTCGGAAGCCGGAAGACTTTAGCGGCCGCAACGGCGGAGGGGGAGAGCTAGGGGACACGCGGAATGGATGGGAAACTAAGTCGAACGTCGGAAGAGACTCGGATAAAAAACTGACTATCTCCTCCCGACCGCAACGGCGGGTAAGCAGAAGCTACGGAACCGCGATTTATAGTTAACATACATCGGGCGTTGGACGGTTTAGGAGATCGGACGAAAGAAACGTCTTGGAGCCTCAATGGCGGAAGGGTTGAAACTTCGCAGCCCCCCGATCCAGCAACAAAAGAGGCTCGCTTACAGGGAAACTCAAGTATTTGAGCAGATCTAAGGATCGGCCGTAACCAAAGTCATTTTTCTTCACACAGGATGCGCCGAAGAACAACGAATTTACCTCTCTTAGACCACATACTCACGACTCAAACCAAAGATGAACAGAGCACACATAGACTACTGACATCCACCTTCAGAGAAGCGAAAGAAAACACGCTCAAGGAGCTCAAAAGTTCAACGATCAAGCCATACAAAAATAATGAGGAGGGGCCCAGAAATTTAAGTAAAATAAATTCGGGGAGAACCGTTGCGGTAGCAACACACCCACTATGTCAAGGGAATAGGATAGATAAAACTGGCTTTCAACAGTTTCTCTATCTCTGCCTTAATAGCGATTGCTTTCCTAGGATTCACCGCACGTAAGTGTTGTCGAATAGGTTTAGCATTGGGATAAGTCTTAATCTCGCACTCGACAATACGAGGGTTGATACCTGACATTTCATCATAAGACCAAGCAAAGATATCACTGAATTCCTTAAATAGCTCGATGTATTCTTGAATCTCAGCATGGGAACATTCCGCCCCAATATAGACATTCTCTATCCTGCCAGGATCGCGAGAGATATTCATAGGAATCGTTGAAGATATTTTCGCCATGTTTCCATCAGCCATCGGACCAAGAGAGCTTAATGGAACCATAGGACTACCAACTCTCTCACTAAGAACCACCCTAAAGTCCTCACGCTCCAAGCGGTTAAGCTCGGGAAGAAAGTAAGATCTATGATGGAGTTCCTGCCATGGTGGCTCAACTCCCGACATAGCCTCAATAATCGCTTCATCTGAAGGGAAAACTATATCAAGGCAGTCGTGCGCGTGAGAAGACTACACTGCCCATGCCGACAGGACATAAGAGTCCTCCTCCTCCGTCCGCGAAGAGGAAGGACTAGGCTCTACAACACACTTGAGATTAGCTTGATAAGCTATCATAGTTGCAGGCAACAGCACGTCCGTCACGATGGGATCACTCAGAGTACTCGGTGTAGGAAGAATCCAAGGATCTTCCATATGACTCATGCGAAAAGACACCGATTTCATAGATTTCAAAGCCTCATTGGAACTAGATCCTATCATAAGAATCGGCATAGGACAACTAAAGCTTCACATGAGGGATGGATACATGCCTACACCCACACTCCTAGTTACCGGCTGAGAGTGTTCAACGATCAGGATCGATGCTCTCGAGGATGCAGTAATAGACGAATTCTTGAATGTCGTTTGATCAATCGTGACTATCTTCCCATTAAATGGAAAGCATACAATGCGGAATAGGGAAGAAGCCATGTCTTGCATACTGTACATCCAATTCCTACCCATCAAGAGATTGTAGTCAAGGGGCGCATCCATTAGAGAGAATTTGAGGTAAAAAATGGGCCTCAAAAGGACCAAAATGTACTATAAAAATCAACCAATTACATTCTAGTAGATGACATCATCCCCCATGGTTGAGGTGGCATTGCACGAGTTAAGAATGCTTATTTGTCACATTTTCTATGGTGGATGAAAATCCATAG
The DNA here is from genome assembly GCA_001517045.1 of Pseudotsuga menziesii. NCBI lineage: Eukaryota > Viridiplantae > Streptophyta > Pinopsida > Pinales > Pinaceae > Pseudotsuga > Pseudotsuga menziesii. The sequence continues at coordinate 61,104 of LPNX011112044.1, forward strand.
TTAACCAAGGTAGTGGTACAAGTACTTTTAAGTCATAAAGTGAAGTACTCACAATAAAAGTCATTTCACAATTTCTCATAAAAGAATATTATTGTTATTTTCAAGTAAAGTACTCACAATTCACTTTCTCATAAAATAATATTATTGTCATTTTCAAGTAAAGTACTTATAATTCATAAAAATG
>LPNX011112044.1:61390-78760 GCA_001517045.1 Pseudotsuga menziesii
CCACCTCGACCTCTATCGCAATGGTCTTCCCTCCCAAATGGATTTTAAGGGAAGAAAGGATGTTGTGCGACCTAAATGATCTCCCATCGAGTGCAGTTAACATGGTCACTGATTTAGACAGCTCAGGGAAACCTAAACCCTTCCAACATGATAAAGACATCACAGAAGAGGCAGCGCCTTCGTAAATCACAGAGTGCTTAACGATCATATTAAGACATTCTACATGAATCAAAAGAGACACATAGTAAGGAAAGGGCGGCTGAAGTCTTACGGTTTCAAATTTAATCACGGAGGAAGAATCATCATCATTCACACCAAGGGCAGAAATCAAAGCCTTCCTTTGCGAAGGACAACTCTGAAGCACTTCTAATGCAGACATCGCACAAGGAGTGTGGCCCAAATCCTTGAAAACTGAATAGTTCTGGGCGGCTCGAGCATTAGGATTGTGCCCCGAATTCTTAAGGACTCCCTTAGGAATGTGAGGTGCAGCTTCAGGTTTATCCATAGGTTTCTTAATACGCAAAGGGGACCCTGGTGGATCAGGTTCTTTTCCTGGGCTGGGTTGTGACGAACCATAGTCTTTCGCACGGGTTAGAACTTTCGCAGCACATACCATGTTAATGCAACCACGACCACTACCCTCTGGCGGATCTTGATCACCACCAGACTGATTATGGGTCCTCGAGTTCATATTTTGATTGTGAGGTAAAGGGTTAGTTAGCACAGCTGGGCCCTATGCCAAGAATCTCGAGGCTTCATCGATATGAGGGCACAAGTAAGTGAGGTGATCGTCCTTACATAACTTGCAAGGGAACTTAACCTTACGTTTAGCTTGCTTGTCCCCCCCAACATTACAGCCATTCTTGTCATTACTATTAGCATTCTCATTCTTATTCCCACCCTTACGATTATTCTTAAGGCTTCTTTCTATTTCGTCCGGGCTGCTGGTTACCATTCTGGTCCGATGATTGCACTGAAAGTACACTCGCCGTTTGGGTGGGTTGAGACAAAGCCATAGCTTGTCCTGAAGTAGATTGGTTGATTGACAACTGACTAACTTGTTTTGCAACTGAATCCACAGGTTTCACACTTGCACAACCAACAATGCCATCGGCATGTGGTCCAGGTTTGACTTTGGGGTCGAAACTAGAATGTGGAGCATTGGGAATAATCTCATATAACAAACTGGACTGAGCATAAATCAAGTCCAGTTTCTGTGCCCTAAAAATCGCTTGTTCCTCATTTTGCACTCTGGATGTAGAAACATCCTTAGCTATATATGGCAATAATGACTTAAGGAACCATTCGAGGAGGAACTCCGGTGGTATAAAGGCTCTAATTAACCTCTTTCGTCTACGCCACTCTTGGATATGATTCAAGATATGTGTGGATTTATCCTACTAAAATGTCGACAAGAGTTCAGTACCAACATCATAACGCACTGGTAGCTGGAAGTGGTTAAGAAAAGTCATCGCTAGGTCATCGAACAAAGCAAATGCCCCCCTTTTCGCGGCAGGCCCTGTAAGGGTGCGTTGAAATAGACTTAAATGGATGGAGTCCTAATGTAAGGAATTCGAAGAGCACCATAGGTGAAAGGTAGTAACATGTTTGCTTGGATCCTCTCCTAGTTTTCCTTCGAACTTAGGTATGTCCGAGGGAAGCTTAGTAGGGACAGCCGGCCAAGCCGGGTCATGAGCTACAAGATCGTTCGTCAATATTGACAAGTTAGGAAGATTAAGCGTCATGAGGAAAGGGAGCCTAGGATGATGAGGTTGATGGATCACTCCCTGATAGTTCTAATTCACATAGGTCTGATTGCCACCATGGCCTTGGCCATAGTGCCCTCCTCCCATTTGACCTATATAGGGTGGCATGGAAGCACCATAATGTGGTGGAATGTGACTATTAGGAGCTACAAAGTTGTAATTTGGAGAGTAAGCAGGTTGTTGATACCTACCCCCATAAGGTGAAGAACCCTATCTATACTGCATCCCATAATAGGGTCCATAAGTCATCGTAGGAGATGTCGCATGAGACACTCTGTAAGTAGGAACATACACTCTGGAAGTAGGAATATACATTCTGGAAGTAGGAATGTGACCTGTAGAAGTATGAGCATGACCTCTTGAAACAACAGGCAGTACATGAAGCTGAGACACAACCAGTCTAGTAACCGCAGTATGGACATAACTCGTAGCGACGTTTCAGCCCGAAGGACCACGTGAATGAGGTGGAGGGTGAACATTTGAGGAACTAGGGACAGAGGATGGAGGGATCTATGTAATTATGTATGTACTATTCCCTATAGTCACTCGTCTCAGATCTAGTATCCTAATAGGATCACTAACCCTAGACCTAGGAGGAATATGTGATGTAACTTCCACTGCCGGGATGGAAGGTGCAATGTGACTAGTGCTCCCAAAACTCTTCGCATGGTAAGGAATGAGAGTTCCCACAGGAATAGTGTTAGGCTCGAACTTAGATTCCACATGAAATTCCAAATCATGTGTGGGAAAACCAGACATACCATAACTACCATAACTAGTGCTCGCGGGTTCAAAATGAGTCTCGGCATCCTCGGGCATTCCATACCGGTAATGTGTGAATGGGGAATCAACCCTAGAGTGAGTAGGTCTATCATGAAAGATTCCTATCTGATAAATCACAGGCCCTAACTCATCCAAGTCGGGTGAAGGATCGTAGGTAGGAGTAAACTCCCCATCTTCTACTTGAATGGGAGAAGGTGGTTCAGGAATACCTTCTATATGGTCTCCTATGGTGTGTGAATCAATGTGTGAAGTAGTCCGCCTGGACTGTCTATGTCTCTCTCCCAAAGGAGGAGTGAGATGTAGAAGGTGAAAGTCCTGCTAAATGACGAGAATGGTGAGGAGCCGCACCCGAATCCACAATGACTCAAAAAATAGAAAAGACTCTCTATTTATGCAAACCCTAGGTAAGATATCATGCACAAAGAAATCACCAATAAAATCTAAAGCCAAATGCAAGCAATCAAGGGTAGGATAAGTGAGCTCCTGAGTGAAGCAGGTATGTCTCGCTTAGGAGAGGCTTGAGGTGCATAACCAATTATTGTGGCCCTCAGCTTCAATGCATAAAGTGATTGTGTTGTATGACCCCAACCTGGCCGGGACACCTGCAGAATAACCCCTACAAAGTACCCCCTCGATATCCTAGGTAAGGCCACTAAGGTCACCTCAATATAATCAATGCTCAGGCGGACAGTCGTATGCGGGATTGACCGTATGGGAAGGAAATCTTGAAAATCTCGAAAGAGCCCCCAGATACGAATACAATCCTGGAAATATCTTTGGTGCTACTCAGTTATGACTAGGGGTCATCCCAATCAATAACCACTCACACTGCCTCGTGCTTAACTCCCTTTTGAGAGGAGGATCTTGAGAAACACTGGTTATACCAAGGATTTCACACACTCACATGGACAAACACATACATGTTGTTGTTTAGTGGTCTTGGAGAATTTACTCACAATGAACTATTCCAAGACCCTAAAACCTAATCTTGTTGGTGCACCTTATAAAAGAAAAGAGTGTAGTTCATTTTAATTAAGCGTTGATTTTAATTGGCTTTATTACTCAAAAGAGGGATATGGCTGTGCAACTAATGGTGTTATGACACAACATGAAGTAAAATGAACACCTAACAATCAATGCAAATGCATTGTGTCCATGAAAATAGGGTATGCTACTACATGAAATGCACAATTTTTCTTCAAATGATGAATGCAAGCTTTCCTATATGAAATCCTGACTAATACTCCAAAGCAAATCTAGTGCAAGTACAATAAAAAATGCAAAATGAAATGCATGATGATAAGCAAATATTTTTGGATTTTTGAAATAAAATGAGATACAAAAAGAAAAAGAATGATTCTACAACCCCCAGACTCTGCAAGAACACTCAAACAGAACTCAAGAAAATCACTAAGGTAAAATAAATCTAATGCACTAATCCTAAACAAACAATCGAAAATGCCATGACAAGAACCTTTTTAAAAAAAAATTTACCCTAAAAAAAACGTCTCTGGTCAGAAACAGAGGTATAAATAGACTTAAGCAGTGTCAAAGGAGACTCAGCAATCATCAAACTTCACCCAAAAACCATTTAAGTTCCACTAAAAGGCAAAAATAAGGGCATACACGACTGTTCATAGTAAACCTGCATGTATATGCGGAAATCGTAGAGAAACCCGTGTGTATACGTGACTGTGAGTTAAAAACTAGCGTACAGGAAGAAAGGTGCATAAAAATCAAGGCAAACAGATAAGCTGAGACAAACTTCACACCAATCAGACACTACCAGGAAAACATGCCCCTAGACCCGACACAGAAACAAGAGAGAAAGAGCAATTCAAAGTCATTGAATGTCGATAGAAAAACCCCCAAAGGACAACTACTAGGAACTCCCCAGCAGAGTCACCAATTCTGTTACAGAGAGAAATTCCTATGGCTTGGGGTACCATAATAGACAGCTTGACTCCAGAAATCAATCCTTTCGAATATGTAATAGAAAGTAAATGTCTAACACTAAAGGATCAGACCTTGTACCTTATTCTGGACGGTTGAATTAGATCCCCGTTGAGCTTTCCAACTTTAGCTTGAATTGATAAATTACTTCCTCAACAACAAGTAAACAATACAAGCATACTATATATCATGGTGTTAGATATATTCTAGCATATATAATCAACAATTTATAAGCATTTGAAAACATCCCATGGATAAAATATTCATTCAAATACACATTATTGGATAGGAAAATATATTTCTATTAATATAAAATCAGAGATTACAATAGATACAACCTTTGTTGGCACGTCTACGAATTGGAGAAACTGAATCCCCCACTTGGGCCTCCACCACCTCAATCCTCCATCTCTCGATAGCAAGCTCACAAGCAAAAGGCACGCTTGGGAAGAACACAAAAGTGCTCCAAGGGACAAAGGGATGCGAACTCAAGCATAAGTTCTGGTAACAATGGACTATAGTTTCTTTGCTCTCAATTCTCTCATATGCCTTCAATGTACCATAAAGTTCCTTATATAGCTTTTCAAAGGGGTAATGAAAGGTCGAATCCGAGCGATCTCAAGGAATAAGGAAGGCCAGGAGTCAAGTGAGTCAGATCCATGTCAAGGAAAACTCCAAAAGGATTTGGATTATGCACACATCTCGATGTACGCAGTTTTAGGGGTCAAAACCACGTATATACGTGATTAAGGGTTTAAAAGTCATGTGTATCGTTTTTCACATGTTTTTAGGGATGGTCAAGGAAACATCAAAGGAAAGAAAATGGTCCATGGGGTCTAAGGAGTCTGCAGAGGGACAGGGGAAGGCCATACAAAGCGTGATTCACCTGGAGTGGTAAAATCAGCTATAACAGATTGCAGGGAGAAATTCTATTATGGAGTCGCCAATTCTGTTACGAAGAGAAATTCCTATGGCTTGGGGTACCACAACAGATAGCTTGACTCCAGAAATCAATCTTTTCCAATATGCAATAGAAAGTAAATGTCTAACACTAAAGGATTAGACCTCGTACCTTATTCCAGACGGTTGAAGTACATCCCCGTTGAGCTTTCCAACTTCAACTTGAATTGATAAATTACTTCCTCAACAACAAGTAAACAATACAAGCATACTATATATCATGGTGTTAGATCTATTCTAGCATATATAATCAACAATGTATAAGCATTTGAAAACATTCCATGGATAAAATATTCATTCAAACACACATTATTGGACAGGAAAAGATATTTCTATTAATATAAAATCAGAGATTACAATGGATACAAACTCTGTCGGCACGTCTGCAAATTGGAGAAACTGAATCCCCCACTTGGGCCTCCACCACCTCAATCCTCCATCTCTCGATAGCAAGATCACAAGCAAAAGGAAAGCTTGGGAAGAACACAAAAGTGCTCCAAGGGACAAAGGGATGCAGACTCAAGCATAAGTTCCGGCAACAATGGACTATAGTTTCTTTGCTCTCAATTCTCTCATATGCCTTCAATGTGCCATAGAGTTCCTTATATAGATTTTCAAAGGGGTAATGAAAGGTCGAATCTGAGCGATCTCAAGGCATAAGGAAGGCTAGGAGTCAAGTGAGTCGGATGCATGTCAAGGAAAACTCCAAAAGGATTTGGATTATGCACACATCCCGATGTACGTGGTTTTAGGGGTCAAAACCACATATATACGTGATTAAGGGTTTAAAAGTCGTGTGTATCATTTTTCACATGTTTTTAGGGATGGTCAAGGAAACATCAAAGGACAAAAAATGGTCCACTGGGTCTAAGGAGTCTACAGAGGGACATGGGAAGGCCATACAAAGTGTGATTCACCTGGAGTGATAAAATCAGCTATAACACCAATTCAACAAATTCCAATGGAATACTATTGATGAGAAGCACCACTCTAGAGGTAAAAGGAGTCTTTTCATTATGGCAGATTATAGTCATTGTAAATATGGCTTACTAGAGTTGGAAGGGTGACATTTTTGAGATTTTTATTATGTGTGCTATAGTTGTAGCGATCTTGTTACATATGTGGTTAATTAGTATGCCAATTGACTCAATGTAAAATGCATGATGGAAAACTATATAGGATATTATGAATTGATACATCGTATTGTGTTTAATGATTGATCCTGACTGATATTTATACTATTTGACTAGTGTTTATAAAGGGCCTATAATTTGTGTTGTCATACTCCAAAAAATTACAATAACTGAGACATTTGGGTTAGGAACATTACAACAACTTATGCAACCCCCTACATCAGGATAACCAACACATTTGGTTTAGAAACATCACATTAACTTATTCAACTCCCAACATATAGCTTGGGAACATTAAACATACCCATGACACATTTGTTGATATTTTGGTTGGAAATGTTAGAAGCTCCAAATGTTATCCCAGTTGTTGGATTCCTATTAAGCACAATAGAGGCACAACACAAATCATAGTTGATCGACTTATCCATCTCCCAAATAGTCTATTTCTAACTATAATGAATACTTGTGGCAATAGAATAAGCAACTAGCCACAATTATATGAAGCACATATGTGCTTTGATCCCATCTAATGTTATATTTTCTGAAGCAATTTGGTCACATTTAAGTACTTGAATGATGATCTTATTTTTCACCCAAAACATTTATGCATTCTAGCTAGTGAGCAACACCAAACACTTATTATTTGGAAGTTGCATTACTCCAAGTTTGTGAATCATTTCAGCATCTGCAAAACCTGTGTTGCTCTATAGAAGTATTTTTACTAGTCAAATATTTTTGCACATGTCACTACAACAAATCCTGGGATTAACGTCCCATTTAGCGTCCCTTTTTAGAGTAACTTTTTTTTTACATTGAGTGCTCAAACTAGATGCTAAATGGGACGCATCATGGAAAAAACTTAAAGAGTTTCAAAAAACATCTTTTTTTGCTTCCTATATAGCATCCTTTATGACATCCAAAATAGCGTCTATTTTTTGCTTCTAGAATAGCATCCAACTTTTCTTCCTAAACAACATCAAGGTTTGATTCCTAAATAAAGTCATATTTTGCTTCCTAGCGAGTGTCCGCTTTTGCTTCTTAAATGACATCCCCATTAGCGCCATATTTGCATCCTTAATAGAACCATGTTAGCATCCAAATTAGCATCCAATATTGCATCCATTTTTGCTACCACTTTAGCATCCCATTTTGCACCATGTTTTACTTCCAAATATGTGTCAATTTTTGCTTCCAAATTTGCACCAATTTTTGCTTCCTTTTTTGCATCGTGGTTTGCTACTAAAATGACGTCAAATATTTCTTCTATTGTTGCACCATATTTTGCTTCCTATGTAATGTCATGTTTTTCATCCAAATTAAATTCTTATTTTTCTACCATATCAATGCCATGTTTGGCTTCATCATTAGCACCACGTGTTGCATCCTTTTTAATGCCTAGTTTCACATCTCTGATGTTTTGGTCACTAATTTAGTCGTTCTTAGTAATTTTGTATATGAATTTTGGTCATTTTGTTTGGTCACTTATCTCTTTTTTTTACTGACTAATCTAGTTTTCTTTAACCGATATTATAATATCATTAGGGCATGGAGGAATCGAACCAACAACCTCCTGCTTGTAGGGCAGGCGCTCTTCCATTGAGCTAGCACCCTTTAAGAATTTGCGAACCTAACTTACATAGTTCTCTATAATGGTAAAAATGATTAATACACAACTTTGAGTTATAATGGTCGGAAAAGGATGATAGATTGTATAAGTTCAAAATATATGATCAAGCAGGTTATGAAATCCACAAAACGTTTCTAAGAATTTTGAACAAAACTCAAGAAATTAGCTTAATGGGAATGCAAAAATCACTATTCCCTAGCAACCATAATTGTACCAGTATATGAGACCTATCAACAACAATTATATTAGTGTGGATGCCAAGGATATAGTAGATAAGCATGATCATCCTAGAGCCATGTATAAGTGGAGAAATAAGGAGAATCAAAAGAGGATTATCAACCCAATAGTTGTTGCTTCACATAGATCCTATCCACCATGGAATTAGAAAATTTTCTTCTTCCATCAAACGAATAGGTATCCACAAGGACAAATGGTTAGGATATATTGTGATGCCAATTCATAATGTTTGTTCACTTCCTAGGGTGATGTTGCAATGCTTTCACTAGGAAATCTACATGATCCCCAACAACATTGGGTATAAGCATATTCATGGGGCCATAGAGTATAGGATGAGGCTATCTTTTTATATTTTTCTTTGGAAAACTAGGCATGATTTGAAACACTAGGAGACAAGAAGTTGAAAACAAATCAGATAGAATACTATGCACACCATATTTTATATACATGGCTAATGAAGCCCCAACTCTACATCAGCTAGAAATGCCATATTCCATGTGAAGAAAAGTGTTGTAGGCAAGTTAATTTGATAAGGAAAATTTGGCAGCAATATAGAACAAAGAAGAAAGAACTAGATAGCATACCTATTTCCTCAACTTCATGAGCACAAATTTTAGACGTCACATGCACAAACACCTTCTAGCTTTTTTGAGTTGCATTATGCAAGTGTAGCATTTCCTTTTCCTCAATAATCCAACTATTCCCCTCTAATACTTGGTGAGTCAGTGACTATACCTTAAGAAGGTTTTCATCTGCTCCTTTCTGTCTTTCCTTTCTTTTGGAGGAACAATGTTGTACAAGTGAACTGTATGTTGCCTACACAATCAAATTTTAAAAATAACACCAAAAACCAAATTTATGTATTTTCTTGTGATTATACTTATGGGTATTGGATGAAGTTTTAAACTTATTTGTTGTTTAAGTGATTGTTTAAGATGTCACTCTATATAACAACCTCCAAATTCAAAAACGTTCTTGATAAAATAGGGTATGAACCATGTGAAAAAGCCTCAAAATGGATGATGCTGCTAGAAGACAAGTTCTAAAGGGATGAAATGTTAAACCATAGCCATTAGATCCATCAAAACATCTCCACAGGTTTTGATAGAGTGCAATGAAAGGACTGTTTCAAGGTTTTGATGCACAGAGATATGATTAAATAGTTGTTTCCATGACCTCAAGATTTCCCACATTCAAAGTTCAAGGTTGCATTCTGTCGTTCTAGGGCACAAAATGCAGCCAGATCTATAATGATGGCTGCTAGAAGGATGAGATAAGTCAGTGTATGCCCATATTTCATGTTTAGGATTGTTTATACCTATTTTACTCATGAATTTTGTCAAAGAGCTATGACTTTTCTCTACTTCCAGAACCTTTCCAATTTGCGAGTTTCAGTCTCTTTACTGTATTGATCATCCAAATGTCTCTAACTCCAGTTAACCACTTTATCCTCATAGCTATACTTAGCTTTCATAACAATTTATTAATGGACCGTTCTGGATATCATAACGTACTTATGATCTATTTTTCTTTCTTTCCTTTGACAAGGGGGGAATCATTTTCTGTGACCTTGAGATTTTCCGGTGCATTGAGGATTTGTTCTTTTTTATTCTTTGAGAATAATCTTAAGATTTTGAAGCTCTTTATTGTAATTATTAATATCCTCCCTTTCTTCCTCCATCTTTTTCTTCTATGTCTCAATTTGTTTTTCCTCATTTTTGCAAGTCTTCTCTCTTTCTTTCAAAGCTTTTGACCTTGCATCAACATATTTTTCCTTCTCTTTAACCTTTTTAGCTTTCTTTTCCAATTGTTTCTCCCTTTTACTAATATTTTCCTCCTTGTGATTGATGTTAGCTTCCATAAACTCAATTTCAGTAATTTTCTTTCCCAAATCCTCTTCTACTAATAATCTCTTATGTTCAAGATCGACTTCAAACTCAATTTTCCTTGCTTCTAGTGTCACCTTGTGATCATTGATAAGCTTTTGAATCTCCTCCTGCAATAACAATAAGATAATTATTAACTCCCATCAAGAAGTAATAAAACAATACAGTATGTGATATCATAAGAATTTTACAATACAGAGCATGATACTGATTAAGGATAAGGAGTCAGACTGTTGATCCTGGAAAAAATGCTTAGGTTGAGTAAGAGTAAGCAAATTAAAGCATTTATCTTGTTTATCTTATTTAAAATTCTAAAGCAAAACATGCATAATGCTACGTGGATTAAATTAAATTTTACAATACATACACACCACATTTCAACACGTAGATCATTTTTAGGAGAAACTCACATTGTCCATACTGGCAAGTCTTTCTTGTAAGGCATGCAACTCTTCCTCTTTCTTGTGGATAACTATTTCTTGTTTAACAACATCATGCACAGCGGGGTAATGACTCACCACTGATATAGTGGGTATAAGTACACAATTATAATGTTTACAAATGATAGGAAGCCATAAAAATGCACCTCTCCTCTAGTAGCTAAAGCAACCATCCTTGCACTTATGTCATCCTCTTTCTTTTTTAAGGTTGCTTGATCTTTTTCAATCTGAATTTTATCTACCCATAACTAAATTAGAAGTGCCCAGATCTATTTTTTTATGGTTTTTTACACTCTCCTGACTGTAAAACATTGCCTTTTGAGGTTTGAAATTTACCCATATTTGTATTTTAGCCTTTAGGTCCTTTTATACCTTGTTTCATGACAAAAATTTCCTAGAATGTTGTTTGAAAGGCATATTGGGGCTAGAACATGCCCAAAACACTAATTAGATGTTGCATGGGGTCTGAACTTCAACCAAAATGTTGGTAAGCTACCCAGAATTACTGATTTACCATGGATCTACCCCATTCATGCCCAGATTTGAAAGTAAGGTCATTTTGTTTCGTACCATTTTTGTTATAAGGGTGTAAAATGTACCAAATCTACCCAAAAATTACCACAAAGTTGTTTCAGGCACAAATATGCCCAGGAATTACACCCAACATAAAACATTTAGGGCTATTTAGGGTTAGTTGATGACATAACAGTCCCCAAATGTGCTTAGAGAGTCAAAACTATTCATGGTTGTAGTTTGATGTTATTTTAGGACTATTAGGGGCTGAGGTATGCACAAAAGATAATTAGTTGTGCTCAGATATGATGGACCCTCTTCAACACTATTGTTCACATATTCATCATGAATAATAACCCTAAACTCCTTTACATTTCTAGTACAACCTTGATCATGACTCAAACATTGATCTTTTTAGGCTTGCTTATGACTGCTACTTGAGAGAATGGCCTAAAATAATGCCCATATTTGAAAGAGGAGGTTGTTTGAGGGATAAAAAGCACCAAGAATTACTATTGGGGCTGTTTTTATCTTTCTTACTTGCTAAGATGTTGAATTTAAATCTATTGTCACCATATATCTTGCCCAAAATAGTTACAGTAACAATTATTGATAAATGTTGATATTCCGAAACTACTTTCATACTTCAACAAGCAATTATTAAGTTCCAGGGACAACAACTCCTTATTTGTCCCTGTCATGTCTCTTTACAAGGGAAATATGAGCTCACAAACCCTGGTTTAATGGAGCTTTGTATTTTCAAAGTAAAATTATTGTGAGACAACCAACAAAAATTGCAAATGAAAATGGACCAACAAAAACTACAATGTAGTATATACTTAATACAATAACAAAAGTCTTCAAATAGCAATATATGGGAAAAACCTGATTTCATAAAACATAATGTTAAATATTTCCTTATTTGTGTGCCCATTGTAGCAAGCTACCATTAAAAAACAAGTTATCTTCCTACCATACAATCAATCCATTAGATTGCAATATCATAATACATAATGGCCAAAAACATTGGCAATACTTGTTTCTGTTGGGCATGCTCCTGCTGCTGATACTAAGTAGTATTATGAAAAATACTATAGGAATTCAAAAGTTAAATATAAGCATAGAACTTATCAATGGCTTAAATTTTATATACCACAATCTTGTATTCATAAAAATAACTTTCTATAATAATAAAAAGGGACCTAAACTGGCCCTGTTGAGGTTGTCGTTGTGATTGTACATAATTTTTTGATGGCTATACATAATATTGTCCATATGGATGCTGATAATGTTGTCAAACCATGGATTTAATTAAGAACCAAAGACACTATTTTATGAATAAATAAAATTACGTGAACACTTCAATGACATTAGATATTGAGGAAGAAAATACACCATATTTTGCATAAAATAAAATATTGGCAATAAGAAAGAATGCAAAATATCCAATGACATTACACATGTTACACAAGTACAAGATATAGAAAGGAGTTAAGTTTACCATCCTGATACTATGGTTGGAGCATAGATTGTTGTTGTTTCTTTTGTTGTTGATATGGTTTTTGTGTCTGTTGCTGATAACCATCCTGTGAATCCCTTTGGTTGAACATGTTATCTGCAACTTGTTGAGGCTGATGTTGATAATATGCCTGTACATATGACAAAATCACACTTTCAACTGAAAATATATAAACATTCACAATAAGCCATCCTATGTTAGACCATACATGACTATATTTAGATGTAGTAGTGCAGGTAAATTTTAGCAAGAATAAACTTTAGTACACAATCATGAGTTCACTATACAAAAATAGAAAATGAGAAAACAAAGGCATTTTTTCAAAAGGAAACAATATAAAAGAGAGTAATTTAAACTCAAGTAGTCTCTATTACATGCCAAAAGAGAAATAAGTATACAAATGGAGAGAATCTGAACATCTAATTCATCTTTAAAATGAGAAGTGGAGGGTCAATGTTAAACACAAGTAATCAAATACAACTTTGCAAGAATAAACACACATTGAATGCAAGTCAACTACACTTTATTCATGAGAGTAAGTTCACATATTAAATAGCTTCAACAATGATTCAAACCCAGAATTTGAAATGGACATTAAAAACCAAACATAAATACGAACACAGCATATCGCTGCCAAAATGGTGGGAAAACTATAAGGATTCACTTATACAAATAAGGGCATTGACAAGATGGTGCGAAAACTATAAGGATTCACATATACAAAAAAGGGCACCGAAAGGAGTATACATAACCTTTTCAATAAAAAAGATGAGTTTAAAAGGATTGAAAGAAGACCCTTTGAGAATAGAATTAAACTAAAACTTCCACTAAAGCTAGCAATCTAGAAGAAACTAATCAAGGCCAACAGACTAGAATAGTGACAGACATGACAAGTAGCCAAAAGTACTTCCTAACCTTGGAAAAATAATACACCAAAATAATCAATGGTACACCTACTTCCATCATGTAGGAGGATCAGAGCTCGTACAGAGAGATCATGAAGCTGAGAGAGAAAAGTAGCAAAGAGATGGGATAGTCCTTATGAGGCTCAGGCCTGAAGCACTCAAGAGAAATAAACAATATATATCTGGTAGAAATAGGATACAAGGTTCATCATGTAGTTGCAGGTCTTGGAGAATGACTGACAGTTTTAGAATAATCAACCCATAGCTTACCCACTTAGACATTAATTTAATTATTTCTGTCTTATTAGCCTATTTCATGTGTCCCACCTTGTGCAAGTTGTCTTTTACCTATCCATAGTGGTCAAACTTGCCTCATTTGACTCATGTAGTGCATGGGAAAGCCCAAGGAATCAAATATGCTTTATTCCTAGCCTCCTAGGCACCCTTCTACTTTTTTTTCTTTATTCCCTGCTTTTTCAGTGTTTTAAGGCAAATAGAAAAGCTAGACTAGGTGAGGTGAACTAGTTTTTTGTCCTCTTCATCCTCCACTCTTTTCTCCATGCAAAAGCATGTATGAGCTTCCATTCCACCACTCTTTAGCGTGCCTAAGCCATTTTTCTAATTCGTGAGCTCCATGACAGATTTGGGATCAACTTTTTACACCTATGGGGGATTTGCTTATTTTTAGTAAGCCTGCTTTATGCTAGATTCAAATTGCTCCTCTTGCATTCGAATCCCTGATGCATGTTATTTATTTAGAAACCTATGTTATTATAGGGTTGGCTATTGTACACTGATTTAATATAGTTTAGTGTTCAGCTCCAATTTCAGCCTCTTTTGTGAGTGATTTTGCATGATCAATTGTTAATTGTTGTGAGTAAAATTAATCTATCACCTGGTTCAATTTCCACATGGTATCAGAGCCATTGTATATTGTTATCTCTCCTTCAAAATTGTTTTGCAGGTTCAACATCAGTGACTGGGAGCCTTCTACTGACAGTTAGGACAGATTTTCTAAGCTATGGATCAATCACAGAAACTTATCTTGACTCCCTTCAATTTATTTGAATGGAAAGAAGAGATGGAGATACTTTTGAGAGTGAAAGGCCTCTATAGGGTGACTATGGCAATAGAAGCAGATCCCAATGCAGCTACAGAGAAGATAAAATGGCACAACAGGAGGGATGAGGCTTATGGCCTCCTATGTCTGAGTATTTCCAGAGACCTCATTTTCCATCTTGATGGATTGACATCACCAAATGAAGTATGGGATAATATTTCTGATCTTTTTGGAAATACAGATGAGATGAGGGGACATCAAATCGAAAATGAGCTGATCTCTCTGAGTCCAACAAGCTTTGAATCCCTGCAACTATATTTCTCCAAGTTCAAAGCACTAGTTTTGCAGCCGAAACAGTGTGGGATCGAAAAGAAAGATGATCAGCTCATACTAGCCATCCTCTCGAAGCTAGGCCCTGACTATTCAGTGTTTTTTTTGACCTTCTATGCCACAAAACTGACAGCTTGAACTTGGAAGATTCCTAGCCTTGTAGATTTCATGGAATCTCTCACACAAGAGCAGGACAAGCTGGTGATGATGGGCACCGTCAAACCATCAAAAGATTAAGCTTTGATTGCTGGAGATTCAAAGGTGGATTCAAAAAGCAAAAAGAAAGCTAAAAATCCACCTGAGCAAAAGAGAGACAAGAAATAGTCTCTGGAGGATCCACAAGGTCCCAAGAAGAACTACCAGAAGAAGAAAAACAAAGGTGAAATGAACAAGTGCGCATACTGCAATAAGGGAAATCACTCTGAAAGCTCTTGTATGAAAAAGTAGATAGAAATGCTGACCCAACTCCTAGAGAAGAATAGCATCTCCCTTCCAGAAAGCTCAAAGAAGAGAGAAGGAGGATCAAGTTCATATGATAGAGAGAGAGTTCATGCTCTAGTTGCTGGCACATCAAGCTCACCCAGTTTTATCATTGATTCTGGAGCTTCAAGACACATGGTTTCGACTAAGGAGGCCTTCTCCTCACTGGACAAGTCGAAAGGACCATATATAGTACTGGGAGATGACTCTCTCTCTGAAAGTTTGAGTAAAGGAAGGATAGATCTTGATCATGGTCAGTTCAGCAATGTGCTGTATGTGCCTGGTCTTGCCTCCAACCTCCTATAAATGTACCAGATGACCCACACTGGGTCTCCTAAGAAGGTCATATTCTCCCCCGATGAAGTTGAGATCACAGAGATCTCAACTGGTAGAGTCATTGCAAAAGGAGTTGCGAATCATGCTCAAAATGTGTACATGTTCTCACACTTCCTACCTTACTCAAACCCCTCTGCTCTTCTGATTCATGCTAATGAAGCAAGCAAGCTTTGGCATGAAATATTTGGCCACCTAAACTACAAATATCTTTCTGATCTTAGTGAAAAAGAGATGGTCATAGGGTTTCCCAAGATAAAATTTTCCAAAGGAGTCTGCCAAGGTTGTATCCTAGGGAAACACCCAGAGCACAAATTTGAGATAGCTAGTCATGAGAGAACCTCTGCACCCCTCGAGCTGATCCACAGTGATGTTGCTGGCCCATTCCCTCATATGTCCATGAGTTAGGCCAAATATGCATTGACTTTCATTGATGACTTTTCCAGGTATTGCTGGGTTCACTTCCTAAAACACAGGTCTGAAGTTTTTGGCCTATTCAAAGTCTTTAAGGCTTTGGTTGAAAACCAGTCTGGAAGGAAACTCAAGGCCCTCAGATTTGACAATGGTGGTGAGTATGTCAATTCTGAGTTTATTAATTATTGTGCAGATGCAGGTATTCAGATGCAGCATTCTATCCCTTACACACCACAGCAAAATGGTGTTGCTGAGAGGAAGAACAGATCACTGAAGGAGATGGCAACATGCATGATGGAGGCCAAAAATTTTCCACCAAAGTACTGGGACGAAGCTATCAACTGTGCAGCCTATATTCAGAATAGGGTTCCTCATAAACAACTTGATGGCATAACTCCCTTCAAAGCATGGAGTGGGCACAAGCCAGATGTGACCCATTTCAGGATTTTTGGCTCAAAGGCTTGGGCTAGAATCCAAACAGAGAAGAGGAAGGCTTTGCAGCCCCAAAGCCAAGAGTGTATTTTTGTTGGATACTATGAATATTCAAAAGGGTACAAACTGATAAATTTGAGCACAAATAAAGCCTTCATCGAAAGGTGTGTTCAGTTTGAAGAAGAACCCCTTGCAGCAGTGGAAGTTGGTGAAGCCTCTTCACCACCTGAACCTCAAGAAGTAAGTAAAGAGTTTGTTGAACATGCTGATTCTGATTTGTCTGATGGAGATGAGTTTATTGCAGACCCTAACATCCCTACAAGGCCAAAATGGGCATCCAAGACACTACATGCAGCAGGTGAGCTAGCTGGGGATCCCAATGACCCAAGGAGGACTAGATCTCAATTTGAGAGTGGTCTGTGCATGAAGGATCCTATGTTTGCTAAAAAATGATATTTGATGGTGGAGTATGATCCTTAAACATATGAAGAAGCAGCAGAAGATCCAAGATGGAAAACAACCATGAAGGAGGAGTTCAGCTCACTCCAGAAGAGCAACACATGGGAGCTAGTGGATCTTCCTCCAGGAAGAAAGTTAGT
>LPNX011112044.1:79046-98929 GCA_001517045.1 Pseudotsuga menziesii
TTTTTATGCAGTAAGTGTGTCTTCTAGATTCATGGATCATCCTCAAGAGATCCATTGGAAAGCAACCAAAAGGATCCTTAACTTTGTTCAGGGAACAAGGACACATGGGATCTTCTATAAAGAAAAATCTGATCTTGATTTGATTGGATTTACTGACAGTGATTGGGTAGGTGATAGCACATATAGAAAGTCCACATCAGGATATGTGTGCATGCTTGCAGAAGGGTCAATCAGCTGGTCAAGCAAGAAACAGAGTGCCATTGCACTCTCATCTACAGAAGCAGAGTACAGAGGAGTTGTTAATGCAGCAACCCAGGGTTTACTTGGAGAGTGTGGCTTCGAACCAGAGTACTCAAATACCATATACTGTGATAACCAGAGTACCATTAAAATTTGCAAATATCCATTTCAGAAGCAGAGAACCAGACACATTGAGATCCATATGCACTACATCAGAGAACTTGTGCATGATGGCACCATTCACCTACTCTTCTGTTCATCTTCAGAACAAGTAGCTGATATCTTCACCAAAGCATTTTGTGAGAAGAACTTCAGAAATATCAAATCACTGCTGGGGATTGCTGATCATGCTGTGAAGCATGAGTGAAGACAATATTCTACAATTTTGTTTTACAGTCCATGTTTAAGGGAGGATTTTCCCAAGTTGGTTTTGTCTCTTTCCTTGTTTAAAATGGACATGCAGTATGTAAAGGGTGACTAAGCCTTGTTGCTAGGCCCTATAATTTTCTAATATATTACTCATAAGTCAGGCTTAAGGGGGGGTGTTAGAATAATCAACCCATAGTTTACCCACTTAGACATTAATTTAATTATTTCGGTCTTATTAGCCTAGTTCATGTGTCCCACCTTGTGCAAGTTGTCTTTTACCTATCCATAGTGGTCAAACTTTCCTTATTTGACTCATGTAGCACATGGGAAATCCCAAGGAATTAAATATGCTTTATTCTTGGCCTCCTAGGCGCCCTTCTACTTTTTTCTGCTTTATTCTTTTCTTTTTCAGTGTTTTAAGGCAAATAGAAAAGCTAGACTAGGTGAGGTGAACTAGTTTTTTGTCCTCTTCATCCTCCACTCTTTTCTCCATGAAAAAGCATGTATGAGATGCCATTCCACCACTCTTTATCTTGCCTAATCCATTTTGCTAATTCGTGAGCTCCATGACAGATTTGGGATCAGCTTTTTACACCTATGGGGGATTTGCTTATTTTTAGTAAGCCTGCTTTATGCTAGATTCAAATTGCTCCTCATGAATTCGAATCCCTAATGTATGTTATTTATTCAGCAACCTATGTTATTATAGGGTTGGCTATTGTACACTAATTTAATATAGTTTAGTGTTCAGCTCCAATTTCAGCCTCTTTTGTGAGTGATTTTGCATGATCAATTGTTAATTGTTGTGAGTAAATTAATCTATCACCTGGTTCAATTTCCACAGATAGGATAAGATGGATAGGAATGAGGAAAATAAAGAGCTCAAAGAGCTCATAAAATATTGAGAAATAAATTAGTATAGGAAGAGGCAGAGAGACTTAAAATTTAAAGCAAAGGCTTAATAACTTTAAGGATACACGTTGCTTTTGAATATTGAAACATAGAATACCTAAAGGAAACCTTTGAAAGAGATGATTGGGACAACTTCATGAGAATGAAGAACTAGGAATATTTCTTTAACTTACACTTCTGATCTTTAATTGGGATGACAATGCCAGCACATCAAATATCACATACAAAAGGAAAAACAAGGGACTAACAAGTTCCCGTCACTATTTTGATTGAGTTCTCAATGTCTACCTTTTCTCCTAAAACCGAAAATCATTAAGTTCAAGTTCTGTTTTTGTAACTTCTTTGAACTTCTAGGTTCCCAATTTTTCTACTGAAGGAGTCCTATTAGTATTTACTGGCATTTGTAATCTGTACATTTATGTCAATAAAATTTCATTTTACCAAAAAATAAAAATCAACAATTTTGGAGGTAGTCAATGTTTCAAATTATTACCACTTACAAGCTACCTAAAATTGAGAAATACAAGACTCAAGTCCCTTTGCAATATGAAATTGGGTTAAGTTGAATAAAGAAAATAAAAAATACAGCTAAAGCCATAAACATGATCTCTTCATGAAATTATTAAACTCCTACTATGATAGTAAGCACAATAAAAGGATGTACTGGAGTTAACCTGGTGGGTCCACATGAACCACACAGAGGGAAAGGGTAACAACTAAGGGGTGCACAAATGTTGAAATTGGCATATAAGATGCTTTCATGAAGACCTCCTATAGAGTACAATAATAGTTCACATTTCTAAAGATAATAGTTCACATTTCTAGGTTATGGTTGATGCAGGATGGTGAGTTAAGTTCTTAATCGAACAAATGGCTATGATCTCTCAGTGCATGACATGTGGCAACAGTTTGAAGGATTTCCATTTTGGTATGAATATTTTGCTAATTTTATCAAGTCCTATGCCATAAGTTGACTGTTGGGCTATAGGGCAGACCCGGGTTTTATACCTTTAACTTCACACCAACAAAAGACCCACAGAGTTGGCCCTTTCGGCAACAACCTACGAACAGGTTG
Source organism: Pseudotsuga menziesii (assembly GCA_001517045.1). Lineage (NCBI taxonomy): Eukaryota > Viridiplantae > Streptophyta > Pinopsida > Pinales > Pinaceae > Pseudotsuga > Pseudotsuga menziesii. The sequence goes on from LPNX011112044.1 coordinate 81,643, forward strand.
CAGTCTCACCCGAAACTGCTATGGGGTGTCGCAGAACCAGATTTATACAAGCAGAAGAGGGATATTACTGTACCTTTAGCTTTAGCTTAACATTCACTTATTTAGCTTCATAGTTAGATAAACAAATAGTGCCTTGCGCAACCCTTTACTGGGAATTCACAGCGAAACTATTATCTAGCAGTGATCTTTACTTATTCGATATATAGATTTAATGCATAAAAGAACACAATAGAAATGACACATAGAACTACGACACCAGATATAACGTGGTTCACCCCCAGTGTAGGGGTTACGTCCACAGAACTGTGTTTTATTCAACTTTCTACAAAAACCACAATTCTGATATGCACACTCAGTTGCAGATCCCTTCAAGTACTCAAAGCCACGCACACAACTGCAGGCCTCTGCACACACAGCTGCAGATTTCTTTATTCACCCAAAACCCTCTGCGCACACAGCTGCAGAGGTCGTCCACGCACACAGCTGGGACTTAACCTTTTCTTACAAGATATCCTTAGCTTCGCATCAATTCCTCTTACAAAAAAAGCCTAACCTTACTTATTTACAAGAGTGCTTATTTATATAGCGCACTATTACAAAACCATGGACTAAAACCATGGGTACCCTGAACCCTAAACCCTTGATTTAAACCATGGGTTTATTACAAAATAAGGTTTTTACTCAACCCTGACACCCCTAAGACTATTTTGAGATGTAGCTCTGCTTACAAGTTCCCAAAAACCCGCGGAGCTACCCACCTTAAGGACCATTAGGGTGCGTGCCCCAACAGGCCCCTAAGGCTCACCAGTGGCCCGTCCCGGGACACTCAGCCACTTTTCTGGTGGTAGAATCTTGTTGGCGACGCCTGGTGCGCTGCTTGCTGAAGCCATACATGCGGTTGCTGGCTACTTGTTCTTTTCCTTCATGAAATGCTGGTTAAGGCCTTCTGGATCTATCAGCGACCCCATCCTTCGAGCTGCTTGCCGAACATTTGACCATCCACAACTTAGGGTCCCCAGAGTTGCGTGTCAAGGTGCATAAGACAAACAGCCACCGTGGTTCTGTCAAAATAGGAGGATACATCTTGGGATTTTTCAGAGTTTTTATGTGAAGACCGGTGCTGTTGTTTGTGTGGCATAGAGCGCACTTCTACCTTTCTTCCAACCCCTTAGAGCAAACTTCTGCCTTTCTTTGTACCTTGGTCGAGCATGGCTGCCTGGGGGGATTACTCAGAAGGTTCAGCAGACCTCTCTCCCTGACCACTCGTAATAACTTCTGGACTTCACAGTCATTCGACATAGTGCTAACTGAAGAAACTCAAAGACATGCACAGTGCATGAGCCGCAGGCCGATGTAGCTTCTTATAGAATCCTAAAATAGAATTTGTCATCATGGTTTATTAATGACGCCGAATCTGATGAAGTGTCGAAAATCCTATCCACACGACGCCAGATTTTCCCAAGATCTCATTATTGCAGGCAGTGAGGGAAGTTCGCGTGCCGGCGTCGCCAAGTCTAGTTTGTCCCATCCGTCACATTTTAATCTGCGACACATTGGTAGTCTCCGACATAACTACTGGCTTCAGCTTCGCTGGGACAGAACCTTCGACATAATATTAAACTTCAAACTTTGACAGTCTTCCACACTCCGTACTTTTGAGGACAACTTCATTATAGTCTAGCACCCAATTTCAACTGTTCTTGGTACTTAGACTGTCCTTCCTGGGGTTACTTTTGATTAGGAGGTCCTGACCTGTCCCTATAATTCTTTAAACGACTGCCATTTACCATAGAAGGTAAAATTTCTCCATTCAACTTAGCTAACTGGACTGCTCCTCCATCAGTAACTTTCTGCACTATGTATGGTCCTTTCCAATGTGTCTTGAACTTACCCAGGAATTTCATGAATTTGCTGTCATATAAGAGCACAAGATCACCCTGCTGGAACTGCTTCTTCTTGATATGTCTATCATGCCATGCTTTTTCTCGATCTTTCTGCACTTGCTGCTAGAACCCTGCAATAAATCTGTCCTCTTCAAGTTCTAGTATCTTTGTCAGCCTTTCTGTTATTATTGCTGGGTCATCCATCTCTGTGAAAGCAGATATTCTAAGGCTAGGAACAATGTATTCCATGGGCATGACTGCTTCTTGCCCATAGACCAACCTAAAAGGTGTATGGCCTGTCAATTTCTTGCAGGTAGTCCTATAAGCCCATAGTACTGCTGGAATTCTAAGATCCCAATCATTTCTGTTAACATTGCAAACCTTCGTCAGAGCCTGTTCAAGGATCTTGTTAAAAGCTTCGATAGTCCCATTTTCTTGTGGATGATAGGCAGTACTCGTCTGATGATATACCTGAAATTCTTCAGTTAATACTTCAATAGTCTTATTTAGAAAATGTGAGCCCTGATCACTCATAAGGACTCTAGGACACCCAAATCTAGACAAGATGTTATCGAAGATGAACTTTGTAGCTGTAGCAGCGCTACAGTTCTTGACTGGTTGAGCTTCGGCCCATCGGGTGAGGTAATCAGTTGTTGTAATAATGTATTTTTCTCCTGACTTCTTCGCGGGAGGGTTGATAGGTCCAACAAAATCAATAGCCCATTTTTCAAAGGGTTGTAACGTTACTTAGCAAAACCAGAGGCATCTCATCCCTCCTGGATGGTTTTCCTGTCCTTTGACAGATGTCGCAGCTGTGGAAATATTCTCTTGCATCCTTGTGAATTGTGGGCCACCACAATCCGGCTGTCAGAATCTTTTGTGCTGTAGATTTTCCTGCGTAATGACCTCCTACTGCCCCAGAATGTGCCTTAGCAAAAATTAGCGGCTTCTCATGTTCTAGGACACATCGACATAGTATTTCATCTGGTCCCATCTTACATAATTGTCATGCTATTAAGGTAAAGTCAGCCGCTCGAACCACCAGCTGCTTCTTTTGCTGTGTTGTCATCTTAGCGGGTGGAAAACCTGTAGACAAATACTGAACAATATCCTGAAAGTATTCGTCAACCATCTGGATGGAAAACAACTGGGCATCAGGAAAACCTTCGTCCAGGCTGATAGGTTCTTCTCCCGACTCGAGCCTCGACAAGTGGTCAGGACCTAGATTCAATCTTCCTGGTTTGACTATGATCTCAAAGTCATATTCCTGAAATAGAAGCAGCCATCTGCATATCCTTCCACCTAGCATAGGATTTTTAACCAAATACTTCAAAGCAAAATGGTCAGTAAACATCTTAAAATGAGATCCTAACAGATAATGTCGAAACTTTTGCAATGCATAAACGATAGCTAGACCTTCTCGTTCTGTTTTAGTATAATTTTTCTCTGTTGTGGACAATTTCCTACTTACAAAAGAAATGGGGTGATCAATATTACCTTCACCTAACTGGGCCAATACTATACCCAGAGCAATGGAGGATGCATCGACATGCACATGAAATTCCTTATTCCAGTCAGGGAATACTAAGATAGGAGTAGTTACCATATTTTCATTCAGAATGTCCAAGCTTTCTTGACACTCAGGTGTCCACTTGAACTTAATATCTTTCTTCAATTGCTTTTCCATCGGAGCAGTAATCTGAGCGTATCCTTTGATAAATTTCCTGTTATATCCAGTATGACCAAGTGTAGTGCGAAGTTGTCTAACAGATGTTGGAGGTAGCAGGTTCATAATAATAGCTATCTTCGTCGGATCCATCATGAAGCCTTGTTTACATATAATGTGACCTAGCAGAATCCCAAAGGGTGCACAAAAGATACACTTTTTCAAGTTCAAGGAAATCTGGTGCTGTCTACATTTATCCAGCATAAGTCTTAAGCTATTTATATGGTCTTTGAGTAGCCCAAAGATAGTCCAGTCATTGAAATAAACTTCTAAGAATTTATGTATATATTCTTTAAAGGCAGAGATGACTACTCTAGAAAATATAGCATGTGCATTCTTCAATCCAAAAGGCATAACTGTATATTGAAAGGATCCCATTTCTGTAGAAAAGGTTGTCTTATGTCGATCCTCTGGAGCAATTCTTATTTGATGGTAACCTGAAAATCCATCAGTAAAAGAGTACACTTCTTGACCCCCGACATTGTCTAACACTTCATTTATGAAGGGTGTGGGGAAAGGGTCATGTAGACAAGCATCATTTAGCTTTCTTAGATCAACACAGATTTGAATTTCACCCTTAGTCTTCTTCTCTTGGACCACCATAGGACTAACCCACTCAGATTCCTCAGCGGGCTCAATAATTCCTGCAGCAAGCATCTTATCCAGCTCCATCCTAACTTTTTCCTTATACTTAGGGTTCAACCTATAAGGACGCTGTTTCACAGGATTCGCATCAGGTTTCAAGGGGATCTTTATGACTGCTATATCACCCAAGATACCTTTCATCTCTGAAAACTTTGTGGGAAATAGGTCTTGATATTCATGGAGAAGTTGGGTCACTTTTCTTACCATTTCGTCGTCCCAATAATCTCCAATGGTAGCATGCTTAGGCTGTTCTTTGGAGCCAATGTTTACGGTTCGCGTCTTCAGGGGCTGTGTCACCTCAGGTACTTCGACTGCTGGTCCATGAACTTCGCAGTGGCCTTCTGACTCTAGAATATCAATGTTGTGTGGATCGTCATCCTCGTCAATTGCGAGGTTATAACATTCAATTGCATTGGATTCTTGGGCCTTCCAATCCGGTTGGTATTCTGCTATCTCTTGATCATCAAACACTTTAGTGTGGATCAACCTAATAGCTGTGTCTAAAGCAGGGAAAACCTCATTAATAGAAAATGTCAATACAAAGCTGTCAACAAGAGTATCCCAACTTGCAGTACCCCGGCAAAGCTCGACTTCCGCATACCAATTCTTTGCAATAGGATCCAAGGTGTGCACAAACCTATGTACCCACTCTGCACGAGGTACATGCTTCTGAGGGTTGGTATTACCATTAAACCTGCTACAGACCTCCTGTGGTCGATCTGTGAATCTCAGGTGAAGGGACTGTTGGAAAACTTCCCAACTATGAATGTACCGTTTGTGACCATTCCACCATCTGGCTGTTGTAGCTCTGAAGACTGAGTCCAAAGTCTCCATTTTCTGTGAGTCTGGTATCTGGGATGAGAATTGCTCAATAAACTCTTCTGGGTCTGTCAAGCCATCAAAAATAGGTAAGGGTCTGGTCTACGAGCCAAGCCATCTAAGAGACTTGGTAATTCTTGCAAAACGGTGGCCATGTAACTCATACAATCTGTTCTGCCAATTCTCTAGACCATCATCTGAATCTGTCATGCAGGAGCTGTCACACTGCCAATCCATAATACCTTCGGCATTAGGATCAACATAATCTTCTTCATTCACTGTGATATTGTAGATATGGTCCAACACATCCTGATCCTCCTCTCGAAGGAGTTCTGTGTACCTTTCTCCTTGAGAAGGATCCAATGGGACTATGACTCTCAAATATTTCCCTTCGAAAGTCATCTGTCTCTTCTTAAGGTTAATAACTGCAGCATTTGCCATTGCCCACTCAATACCTAACAAGGCAGGATAGGGATTGCTGTCGTCAATAATCTCAATAACTTTGAAGTCCGCTACAGTACAGACACCATCGATATCTACTGGAACATTAGGGAATCGTCCGAGGGGCACAATCTTTTGCTGATTGGCTAACCTCAACTGTATAGGGGACCAGGTTAGGGTAGGTTTTCCCATTTGTTCCCAGGTCTGTTTGGTTAAGACATTTACCTCTGATCCGAGATCCAAAATAGCATCAGTCATATCATACTCTCCTATCTGGGCATTCAATCTCATTTCCCTACCAGTTCTTTGGACACGATTAACAGTTTTCTCCTTATCAACTCTTCTCTGAGGTTCACAGACAGCAAGAAATTTTTGCAACTCCTTTAAAGCATTCTAATTCCTTAAGAGTTTCATACATCTCTGTAAAAAGGAGGATAGTGTACTTACTTTATCCGCCGAAGCTTCTTGCAGCTGCGACTCCGGCTGATGTGGTTGCGCAGGTACTACTGATGTACTAGAATCCACAAAATCTTTCTGGGCTTCCATGAATGTCTCTTTCTCTTTTTCAATATCAAAGGTGAGAACTTCATTAGAGGAATTTTGGGGTCTAAAATGGGCCTCCTAAGGAAAATAATAAAATAATAGTTAAAATAATAAAATAATATTGATTAATTTTGGAGGAAGAAAGAAAAAAACTACTTTTTGTGTTCGTATTTTCGACATATCTCCCTGTGTTTTTACTCAAATTTTGATCAGGAGAGCTCGTTGGATGCAAAATTTGATTCCGCATCCAACGAGTACCCACACTGCATACTTTTGACGGACCCCGCTACCCCAAAAACAAGAAATACCTAAAAAAATGTGATGATGACATTCATCACATTTTTTTCAGGTATTTCTTCTTTTTGGGGTAGCGGGGTCCATCAAAAGTATGTAGTGTGGGTACTCGTTGGATGCGGAATCAAATTATGCATCCAACGAGCTCTCCCGATCGAAATTTGAGTAAAAAAACAATGAGATATGTCGAAAATACGAACAAAAAAAGTAGTTTTTTTTAATGACAAATATGTCAATTCAACCATTATGGTTGACTTATTTTATTGAAATTCTATTGGTTCTTGAATTCCAACTCACAAAAACTTATTTTGGCACATTTTCTTATAACGCCCATTTTAGACCCCAAATTTCCTCTAATGTCACAGGGACCCTACGAACCCAAGCTTTGCCAGGCTGGTCCTCCTTAGTCTGTGTGTGCGTCGTAGCTCCACTCCGGGTAACAACATTAATGGTTGGGGCAGGTCTTTGTTTGGCAGAAATCATCTGAAGATTCTGAGTAGGGGCACTGTTTCGTTCCTGAATCTTAGCTATCAACTACGGGCACTGCTCGATCACATGATTTACTACTCGGCAATACCGACATGTCGTAGTGGGGTTTCGACAGTCGCGGGCCAGATGTCCGTCCTAGTTACAGCTATAACACACCACCTAACCGCGTCCTCTGCCAGCCATACCGCCACCACCACAGCTTCCAAAATCACCTCTACCTGATGCACCACCGCGGGGCCCATAGCCATCATTGCTCAGTCCCTCATTTTGTACCCGATAGGCATCATAGGTGTGCTCTCTCATGAAGTCATAACTACGACACTCATCTTCATTATGTCCTACAGACTTACAGAATTTACAATAGGGGTTTTTAGGTACTTGCCCATACTTCTGGAGCAGATAGAAGTCTTCGGGGCGATGCTGCCCTGTTGTTCTGCAAAGCTCACAATAAAGAACTTGCGGGTTAAACGGGTTTGGCACACCGGTATTCAGGTGATTTCTTACCACAGGACAGTGTTCCTTGGCATGACCTTCTGTGCGACATTGTGTACACCAAACCTCTTCGCGGCCAGTCTTTCCTTGTTTCATATCGCGAAGCTCCAGAGCCATCGCTACCAACTGTGCTTGGATTTGAGCAATACCAGAATTGTCTGCGATAGGGGCAGTTTCAAGCTTCATCACGATTTCCAGGGCCTCCTGCTGGTTAGCAACCTTATGTTGCATGATTGGAGTTCGGATATGCGGTAGCAACGCTGCAATGAAGCATTCCTTGTGCTGCGCAGGTCCAATGGTAAAACTGACTTAGTCTAGCAGGACTTTGAACCTCTGATCAAAGTCCCACACTGATTCTCCATGCCTCTGCTGAATCTCTTTCAATTCTGTGATACACCGCGACTTGGATTTCGGCTTCTTAAATTCCTTTATCATTGCAGCTTTTATATCAGCCAGTGCATGATTCTGAGTGCTGGAGAACTTCATGAACTAGGTCAGAGCACGGTCTCTGAAAGAAGTAACCAGCTACGCTCTTTTTGTATCTTGATCCGTAATGGACTTAGCAGTCCATACTGCTTCACATAAAAACCAGAACTGTTCTGGATCCTCTAATCCAGTTCCTTTGAAAACAGGTAGCTTAATGTCATCATGCATATGGGCCATAGTGGATCTAGGGGGGGATGGAGGGGGACTGCAAGTAGGCAGGGGAGAACTTACTGGGGTAGATTGACCTGCGACAGGAGTACTCGGGCTAGGGTGAATTTCAGACTGCGACGGGTTCTCAAGGATAATAGGTCTTCGCTGTGGTGTTACCAGAGGGTTTCCAACAGAAGGGGTTTCTTCGGAATCTGTGGGATTTACAGGGGGATACTCGGTATGCTGACCCTGGGAATAGGATCCAAAATATCTCTTGTACCTTTTGCCACTTCACAGCAAACCACTTTGCTCATCGAAGGTATTTTCAGTTGCAAACATAGGTTAGTAATACTAACTCTAACAGTTTGATTCAATTAGCAATATACCTTTTTCAGCTAATAGCATTTTAATTCTTAAACTAAATGAATTCAAAAACTTACCCCTTGGTCCTTTGAAAAACTGCTGCTTAGCTTCACTAAAGGAGGTACTCGTGTCGATGACGAACTCCGTCATAAATGCCTCAAGGGTTTGCGTTGTCCAGAAATCAACAGCGCGGGGTATCTTGTTGTTCACCCTTTTTAGTATATTAATTCTCGTGGGGGTCCAAGTAGGAAAATGACGTTCTTGGAAGTTCGTTCTTCTCTCTGCTAACCTGGATAACCACTGGTGCAACTCTATGTGGATACTACCAAATAAAATCTCATAAACATCACAAAAAACATACCTTTGTAAAAAGTCGTTTGCACTACGACGCGGATCCTTGTTCTCTTGCGCGGTGAATGTCAGATAAGTCTCATCAAGCCAATCACCGATTTCCTTCACAGAGGGTCTCCAGAACATATCCCTCGAGGTATGACGTAAACCCCTCTTGAGCAGATACTGAGTTCAACCGGAAACGGAACTAATTTGTTGGGCTATAGGGCATACCCGGGTTTTATACCTTTAACTTCGCACCAACAAAAGACCCACAGAGTTGGCCCTTTCGGCAACAACCTACGAACAAGTTGGAGTCTCACCCGAAACTGCTATGGGGTGCCGCAGAACCAGATTTCTGCAAGCAGAAGAGGGATATTACTGTACCTTTAGATTTCAAGCAGATTATAACTGTAAATCACAAAGCTTAACATTCACTTATTTAGATTTGTAGTTATATAAACAAACAGTGCCTTGCGCAACCCTTTACTGGGAATTCACAGCGAAACTATTATCTAGCAGTGATCTTATCTTATCTGATATATAGATTTAATGCATAAAAGAACACAACAGAAATGACACACAGAACCATGACACCAGATATAACGTGGTTCACCCCTAGTGTAGGGGTTACATCCACAGAACTGTGTTTTATTCAACTTTCTACAAAAACCACAGTTCTGATCTGCGCACTCAGCTGCAGATCCCTTCAAGTCCTCAAAGCCCTACACACAACTGCAGGCCTCTACGCACACAGCTGCAGATTTCCTTATTCACCCAAAACCCTCTATGCACATAGCTGCAGAGGTCATCCACGCACACAGCTGGGACTTAACCTTTTCTTACAAGATAGCCTTAGCTTCGCATCAATTCCTCTTACACAAAAAGCCTAACCTTACTTATTTACAAGAGTTCTTATTTATACAGCGCACTATTACAAAACCATGAACTAAAACCATGGGTACCCCGAACCCTAAACCCTAGATTTAAACCATGGGTTTATTACAAAATAAGGTTTTTACTCAACCCCGACACCCCCAATACTATTTTGAGTCGTAGCTCTGCTTACAAGTTCCCAAAAACCTGCGGAGCTACCCACCTTAAGGACCGTTAGGGTGCGCGCCCCAAAATTTACCTCCTTGTTAAAAATGGTATGTTTGATATTTAAAGAAGCCATAGATTGATTTCCTATGCAAAGTTGTCATGCTTGCTACCATCCTTGGTAAATTTGATAAACTTGAAAGTCTAGTTAAACTTGTTCATTCACTTTGAATGTGAGAAAGCCTTAAATCCTTATCCAATTTGTTATTCTTGAATGGCATGTGTGATGGTGAAAAACCTTAATTCAATTTCCTTGGTCATTCATAGTTGGCAAACATAATCTATGAATTTGCAGAATCAATCCTCCCAATGAATGATTTTACTAATTAAACAAGGGATTCATACACAAAATTAATCTCCAAACATAAACACATAATTATGGGATATAAAGACAATGGCTAAGAAATTTTATTAATCTCTATGTAAATATGTGACATATTTCTATGGACATTACAGACTCTTAAGAGCACTCCTTTGCCTCTGTACACTTCTCATCTGCACAAACTCTCTGCCTAAACTACTCTACTCTTCCTCCAACTATGTTTTCACATTGCAAAAGGTTTATTAATACAATAAAGTGAGGAAATGACACGAATCACAAATAATGGATTCATATCTTCCCAATGTAGGGAAAATCCAAATTTTAGTCTGTCCCTATAATTGTTCAACTCCTTTATCTATATGTTATAATAATTTAATCAATTACATTGCATGGAAATTGAGGAAAACGGATTCCTCTTTAAGTAGATCACCTGAGAAACCTCTTATTTATACAATAAAGTGAGGAAAATACACAGATCAAAAATGGTTGATACATGATCCTCCCAATGTAGGGAAAATCCAAAAACCTTAATCTATCCTTGTAATTGTTCAACTCCTGTATCTATATGCTATAATAAAAAAATCAGTTACATTACATGACAATTGAGGAAAACAGATTCTTCCGTGTGTAGATCACACTAGAAACCTCTAAAAATTATTACAAATTTTAGAAACAAAAAATCAAATTTAAATTTAAAATAGCATAGATATGATGCAGAAAAGAGTGAAAGAGACATTCGCTATATGGATTGGGTCCAAATTCAAAAAATATCCATAATATTTCATTATGAGAAAAGTTCAAGAATACTCAGGATGTCGAGGAATGTTGAAAACATTAAGAAAAGACAAACTTGTCTGACCTTAAGATTTAGGTGGTTTTGAACAAGGTCTATAGTACTATGTAAGATCTCCCATCCCTACGCAGACAATTTTAGACTTGACTCATATATTGTGCTGCGAAATCCCAATAGCTCATAGTAGGAAGTGCTTTCACTTACCTGTGAGGTGATAAGCTTTGCAAGAGGATTTGCATAAAATATTGATTTTGTGAATCCTAAACATCCATACATACTGAAATATACAACATGTGAAAACATTTTGACTTGTCAACTTCAAGTGACCTCAATGCAAAGGTGGTATGACTTGAAAATTAGAAGAGAGCATAAACCTGTTAGCAGTGAGTTTCAATGCTTGTTGTTGAATATCTAGTTGTTGGTATTTGAGAGGATCTGATGTGTTTTTTAGCCATAACTTCACTTGTCTCCTCCTTCCAACTAATTTTTTCAACAAATAGACATTAAAAGCAAAAAACACAAATAAAAAATAGGCTTCACAAATCAAAGTGTATAAGAAAGACATTTCCCCACTGTCAGTAAATGAAAACAATCATACATCACGGTCACCCATTCAATAAATTGACATTCACATGCACATAACACCTATGCTATTAAAATTTGTGTCACAGAAGGCAATTACTATATTTCATATCTCAAACTTACTGCATTATATTTTCCAAACAATACATCCACGGTAAACATGCCACAAGTCAGTATATAAAAGTGGAATTGTTGAAAATTAATATTAAACCCAGCAGAGAGTCATTTAATTAACTAAAACAATTCAGTACAAAACATTAATTAGCATCAGCAAATGTAAGTACATAAAGACAATTAAGACAGATTAAACTCATATAGGATAGATTAAGCTAATATATATATGAGGCTTTGAAAAATTAGCCTCAAAAAATGGATTAGTTTTACTAACATAATTTACTATACCTTAAAAGCTAATATAGGTAAAACTTAACAAGGTGTAATAAAAGCTGGAAAAGCATTGTAATAAAATCATGACTGCAATTTATGAAGGGAAAATAAGAGCAACGCTCATACACTCAAAGCATTATATATTATGCATGGATTTACTAAAATTAGTTCAAAGTTTATTGGGCACTCATAATAGACCCTAGGTAGCCCACGCCAAGAATAAATAAGCATTTAAGGGCATCTTAAATGCTATATAGATGAAATTGGAAAGTGTTGAAGGTGGGTGTTGATTGAAATTTAATATTTAATATTTATGAAATAAAAGATAAGAACATCTAATGAAAGACAAGCAAATTATAGGAAAATAAAGACAGACAGATTAACTATAAAATGTAAATAGAATTACAGTCAGGTTTATAGAAAGGATCAAAAGGGGTGGATAATTATAGGATAAGGAAAACCTTAGAGAAATGGGTTTGATAATAAAAATAAAGAGAAGGAATAGGAAGGCTTAGCATCCTACAACAATGGTTGCTGCACAATATTTCTAGTGCCAAACAAGTCGTTCAACACAGATCAACTCTCTGTATTATGAGGAGAGTTAACTATTGGTAATTAAAAGGACAAATGCAATCCTATTTTTCCCTTTTAATATTGAAACTTAGGTCTATATTATTCCTTATGATTCTCTCCAAGGCCACTATTTATACACTCCATGCTTTCCCTACATTCTCCTTTTTCACCTATCAGGATACCCGAATGTTAAATAAGAATCTTTATATATCCACAACCATATTGTTTAGATTTCAAAAATTGCCCTGAATTTGTTGCTCGCCCTTTGTCCCTAATATCTTTCTCTTCCCCTTCTCTGCTTAGTTTATGAACTCCACCCAAAGGAATTTTCTATTGATCACTTCCTATACTACATAACATCCTGAAGATATTCAATTACAAAAAGCTCAAAGTTGTGAATAAGAAAACAACAAAATAGGCATAAAATGTATTGGAATTTTTAGAATTCTGTGAATCTAGACCTAGAACTTTAGTAACATGCAATGTTGCGTTGGTTTTACATGGTTGTTCTTTCTTATTTATAGTTTAGAATAATATGTCAAATATAAGTGTCAAGACATTGTCTCTGAAAGGATGCCACAAATGTGTATGAATCTTGAGTCTGGTAGTCAATTTTACCATTTTCCAATGATTAGTTAAAATTGAGATCTATATTGGCTCTAGCCGTGATTTTAATTTACCCATGCCATGAGATGGCCTCTTATTTCATTTTATACAATGCTATAGAGAATTTATGATATCATATGGATGTGTAACTTTAAATCCATCCCTTTACATTTCCATATCATAATTACTCCTCAGTTATAGTTGTTCCCAGGAAGCAAAACCAAATTAAGAATATAGAAACCTGAGGATGATGTTCCTAAAATACTGGTAAGGCCTTCTGCTATAGGTAAACTGATCCCGGCATACATGAGACATGTGCACAACAAAAACCTAGGTTTTGCTTTAAAATCACATTTCTTGCAAATTAACCAGCACATGGCCTAACGACTAAACATATTTGGCCAACAATAAAGATTACAGGAAGCAATAACTGTATTCAGTTGATAGTAATTGAATCAATGCCATAAAGTAGCAACGAGAACCAAATCCTTGACTTTCTACTAGTGAAACATAATCTAGATAAGAAGAACTATGACCACGAAGAAGCTGAAACAATATGAAAAAACCTTGTTTGCCACACGTCTACCACAATCACTAAGGAATGTCTCCTTTTCAGGTAGCCGACCCTGCCACTCCTAATATAGAACATCAAAACATATGCAAACGAATCCTCTATTTTCTACTAAATCCTGACAATCTGGATACTTATTTCAAGGGGAACTGGGAATTTGTTGGTCTGATTCTGAGAAAAAATACCAAACTCATAAAAATTTGACATCGAATATTTCCTGGTTTGCCACCATAACATTCCTAGATTCAATGAGGAGTACATAGAATTAACCGCCACATTTAGCTAATGAAGTGTAACTTTCATTGCAATAGTGGCCCAAAACAGTTGGGCCATATTTCTGGCAAATTCTACAAATTATTATTTAAACCCTAGACCCAGAAACAACCCCCCAATCTCGCTTCTAAAACCTGTCTCCTAAATTGCTAACGATCACTCTTCACAACCAATTATTCCACTTGGGATTTTAGTCATTTAATTCCACAAACCTGCCGTTTAAATTCGTTGAGGGGTTTTACAGAGACTTTGTTTTAGTAGTTTCAGTTGCATATTGTTGAAGATAGAAATCTTCCATAGAAAGAAAAGTGATTTAAATAAAAGTTAAAAGATGGGAGAAGAAAATTAACTTAAGCAATTTGAACACCTGATCTCTGGCCCCGCAATAATAGTCCTTGAGTGATTTCTGATAATGAATATTCCAACAAAAATATTTCAAGGTCTAAGCAAATCAGCATCTCCAGAGCCAATTTTTCCCAACTATGCATCTGCCTCGATGGGTTTCGAGTTGCAGAGCTATAATCAGGGTGAATATGAAGATCAATTGGATCAAGGGTTTGGGATTTTGACTAAACCCTTGATGTTGCTTATTCTTCTCTTCGACCACCTGATCTTTGGCCCCACAATAGCAGTCCTTGAGTGATTTTGATAATGAATATTCTCACATAAATCTTTCAAGGTCCGAGCAGATCAGCATCTCCAGAGCCAAATTTTCCCAACTATGTACCTTCCTCGGTGAGTTTCGAGCTGCGGAGCTGCAATCAGGGTGGAGATGAAGATGTAATGGATCAAGGTTTTGGGATTTTGAATAAACCCTTGACACTGATTCTTCTTCTCCTTTCATTAAATAGATTGCCAAAGTACTTCCAGACTTGTCCACTAGACCTTTGTGTGTTCCTTATGGAGTTATTGCCTTTTTCATTTGCTATGTAGGTGCATTTTGTAATTCTTCTTTAGCTGATATATATCCATCATAAATTAAAAAAATGTTCTTTTAAAGCAAGTAAAACATTATACATTTTTACACATTATCTTCCATAAAGAACCAAAATTATCATGACAAACTCATGGATATATATAATTAAGTTCATAAGTACATTAATGGTCACCAAAATTCAAAAGAAAAATTTCAAAGGTTGTGAAAATGATATACATCTAAAATACATTGTTAAAATAGAAAATTTGTTATGCAGTCCAGGGTTTCCTGGGCCATACCTTTATGATCGATTTAATTTTTCCTTCTCCTCCCCGATATTTTTGAATGTTAAATCCTCCCTCTTGCCTCTTACATGTAGGAGATCCTCTCTATTATATCCTTAGCCCATGCTTGGAGGTAATCGATATTGATCATATGTGTTTGGATCATCTCCATAGCTATTACAAAAGAGGAAAATATTTGAGAGTCCTCTCAAAAAGGTAGTATTGCCACCATCTACGTAATCCAACATAGTCTATCTAAATCCTCCTTCCTTCCTAAAAGGCCAAAAGGCCTACGGATCATTTACGAAATTTTAGGAGACTATAATTACCTATGCCCAAATTCCACCTACATGGACCTAATCTTCCTATAAACTTGAGGGGTCCCCTATCAACCAATAAATTTCTTACATGTGGCTAATATGCTACTCATCCTTGCATTCAAGCTTCTTTGTTGGTTGTGTTCTTGTAATATGCCTAGTCAGCTTTCCAGGTCAATTACAATCCAGGTCGACTTCCATACCACTGAGTCAAGGCATACAAAACATTAGTTAATGGTTATGATGGCATGCATGGTATGTACAAATACCTCCTCTTTATTCAGTTATACTCTTATATGTGTAGTTACTGAGATAAGTAAGTCGATTTTTAACATTTACAAGGTATGTGGCACGAAATCAATGGGTTAGTGAAAAAATTCAAGATCAAATAGATGAAGAAGGAAATGATGCAAACATAAAAGAAGATGAGATCAACATATCTAGGGATGTGAAAGAAAGGTACATTTATAAATCTCACGAAATTTTTTTTTACAAAACATTGTTGACACTATTGATTATTTAATAATGTATATATAGTTGTTTTTCCTAGTTGAACTAAAACAAATGGTCGGATACAGCTGATGAGATATCCTGCTGTGTGGGCATATGGTTGACACTATCGTGTGGAAAGAATAGACTTAAAAAGACGATCCTTTGATTTTGGTGTCATGGTTGATTTCAAGCAGTCAAGTCAAGCAAGTTCAAAATATATTATTGAAGGGAATCTTCAGTATGTTGGAAAAATCCAGGAAATTATTGAGTTGGATTATTGGTTTTTCAAATGTTGTATTTTTAAATGTAGATGGTATGAGGCATTTGAGAGGACACGAAGACATGACACCCGTAGTGGATTATTTTCTATAGATTCCTTGAGGTACCTACTAGAAGACAAGGAGCCATATTTCTTACCAATTCATTGTGAGTAGGTATTATTATAAATATAGCACAACTATAATCACAAGAATCAATGGTTATATAAAATATATTAATTCATAGTTCATTATGAATATAAATGTGCATATGAATTAAAAATTATACTAACATGTCTAATATATGATTATGGTTCATGTGCAATTGTTTTTCTATGAAGATATTTCAGATTCAAAGTAGATAATTGTCATACATTATGATCCAAGATTAAGACATGTATTTGATGATGCCTCAATGAATATTGAGCAAAACAATGATATCCAACCAATTCTAGCTGAGATATTAGAGAACAATGAACAAATGACCACCCATGGTGATGTTTAAGATGAAGATGTTCAAACAAAAGAAGATGAAGATGACAATGTTGAAGCACGACATGACAACATTTTTCATGCCATTAATCAACATGATCTAGAGCTAGATGATCCAAATCTAGATGAGAATCAAGATGGTGCAATAAATTGGATGATCCGTATTTAGAAGAAAGTGAAGACGAATATGATTATAATACCACTTTAGAAGGATGTTGTAGAAAGAATAATATAAAAAACTTACAGGACCATATAAACATTGATAAGGAAGCATTGGATGACATATCTGCTGATAGTAATGTAAATGAAGAAGACTTGTAATTTTATAGGATTTCTAATCCATGTTACTTGAATAATTATGGTCTTATGTCCAAATCTTTGAAATTGTTTTTTTATCACATGGATTTAGTAATTTTGAATCAATTTCTTGATTTAGAATTTTTCAAAAGGTTGTTTCTTAACGACTCTAGACTTAAATGTACATGGAAATCACTGTTCAGAATAGTCGTTTTAGCATGGGCTTAACACATTTTATTTTCTTTCAATTTATATTAACCACATGTGTTCCCCTTTTTTATTATGCATTGAATAATGAAATGTCAATGATTGTTTAGTTAATATTATGCACACTATTGAATAATTCTATGAACTTTACTATAG
>LPNX011112044.1:99243-112722 GCA_001517045.1 Pseudotsuga menziesii
AAATGTTGTCGAGGTCAAGTGAATGCCAACGTCAAGTACATCATACATTGCATCATCATCATCATCATTGACATTCTCATCATCAACATCAATATCAATAATTACATCATCAACAACATAATGGTCATCATCGTCCTCATCAACAAATACATCATCAACCACATCATTGTCATCATCATTGATAGGGTCACTCAAATTCCATTATGGATCATCATCAATCATCACCATTTTGATCCATGTCATGTTGTTACAATCACTCAAATTCTATTAAGGTTACTAAAATGTCGTCGACAACAACTAAATGCCATTACACCCATTTAGGTGATATTAATATGTCTCTCATATGTCATTATGAACATTTAAGTTCCATTAGGATCAGTCAGTATCAAGAAGTATTATGACATGCATCATCAACATGGACATTGATGTTGTCATCATCATCATCATCAATGCCATATGGTACATCAACATCATCTTGATCATCATCCTCATCTTTAGCATTATTTACATCATTAACAAAATCATCGTCATCATTCTCATTATGGTCACCCATATGCCATTAGTGTTCTTAATCACTCATCGCCATTATGATTCATGTCACGTAATTGTTAAGGTCAGTTATATGTCGTTATAGTCATTTTGATGTTAATAGGGTCATTTAGATGTCGTTACAGACATTTAGGTGCCATTAAAAGACTCAATTAGGATCCAAAAGTGCTACCACATGCATAATCATTGCTGACATCCACATCATCATCATCATTATATAATAAATCAACATCATTGTCATTGTCGTATTCATCATCAATATAAATTAAATAATACTGAGCAAGGAACCCTACTACCTCATAGGAATCGATGATATAGTCTTGTACTTATCAAATCATATCCATACAGTCCATCATAATTATCGCAATGCATCATCCTCATGTTTTTAGGGCCAATCAAATTCCATTAGGGTCTATCAAATGTTGTTGGGAATAGTCAAATGCCATTAGAGAAATTTAGGTGACATTAAGGTAATTTACCCCTCATAAGGATTAATCAATATCCAAAAGTGCCATGATTACGATCATTTAGGTGCCATTATGGTAAATCAAGATCCAAAAGTACTATCACATGAATCATGATCATTGACATTGACACTAACATTGATCACTGATGTTGACATTGATAAATCTAACGTTATGTCGAGTGTTTTCCAAACACAATTCCTAGCTCTAAACCTAGTGCAATTCCTAGTGCTATTCCAGATGTTTTTTTGGAGGTTATTTTGGGCATTATACGGGACGCTTTTTTGGACGATTATTGGGACGTTAATTGGGATGCTAATTGGGATGTTAATTGTGATGCTAATTGGGACGTTAATTGAGATGCTAATTATCATCCAAAATAGCGCCAACTTTTAAATTGGGACGATAATTGGGATGCTAGTTGGGATGCTACGTGGGACAACAATTTGGATGCTAATTGAGATGATAATTGGAGTGCTAATGATCCATCCAAAATAGTGCCAACTTTTAACTTGGGATGCTAATTGGGACGCTAATTGGGATGCTACTTGGGACGCTAATTGGGATGCAAATGGGACACTAATTAGTGTCCAAAATAGCACCAACTTTTAAAAAGGGATGCAAATAATGCCATTAAAAGCGCCATCCCATGGAAAAGCATCCACTTTGTCCAAAAAATGATGACAAATACACTAAAAGTGATAGTGAAGGCTAAAAAGCAAGCTAAAATAGACGCTAATCATAGGGTTTTGTTGTAGTGTGTGGATAACTATATCCATGTTTTTATAGCTTTTAAAATTGCCAAACCCATGAATGCAATCAAAGATTGTAAACCCCTCTACCAATTTCATAAAAACCTTGGGAGACTGTCCCAATGGACTTTTTTCACATGGATACCAATCACCAAGGACCATTTTAATAGTTTCTTTGTAGTGGTTGACAAGTTTCAGAAGATGGAATAAATTGCACCCTACATCAAGATTGTTTTTCCAAGACAACCAATCTATTATTTTATCATGTTCGATAAGACTCCAATATTTTTGTGTCCATTGATTCAAATTGGTATTCTAGATTTATCAACACCTTTTAGAAATGATGATGGGAAATGTTGGACACAAATATTGAAACCTCAACTACTAAAATATGAAAGATAAAATATCTAAAGTCTAACATGATACGACCATAGTGGACAAATCCAAATCAAATCCAAGATTTTTGAAACACAATATTTCTAGTTATTGTATAAAACGACTACATACTTATCAAATATCATTAACTAAAGCTACATAAGGAATTACCAAGCCCAAAATGTATCCTAAATAATAAAAAGGTAGAGAGAGATAAACAAAAACTTAGAGAAAAAAAGAGAATATTACGGTATGTTTGCGATCAATTTTTATTTAGAAGTCTAATTGAGGCATTCTTAGTATCGTTGGAAAGGCCTTGTTGAGGGATACAACTTTTGTGTTTTGAGCTTTGTGATATTTCTCATGGTTTGTCTAAGGCGTGCATTTTTATAAATATGGGCATGATGAATCTCGAAAAGCATCTTTTCAAAGATGCTTTGTGAAGATAATCTTTTAAAGCATCTTCTCAAATATGCTTTTCAAGATTCCTTATGCCCAGATTTACAAAAATGCATGCCTCAGCCAAACTATGAGGAATATCGCAAATCTCAAAACACAAAAGTTGTATCCCTCAACAAGGCCTTTCCATCGGTACTAAGAAAGCCTCAATCCGAATTTAGGATCATAGGATATCACAAAAATACCGTAATATTATTTTTTTTCTCTCATTATTGATTATCTCTCTCTACCTTTATCTTATTTAGGATACATTGTAGAAGAGGGTATAATGTTATGTACATTATCCATGAAATAAATATATAATCAAATCTATGCATAGTTGTGAATAGTAATATTTCTTTCTCGAAGGACCAACATGAATGCCAATGATGGCAGTCGAGCTTTACTAAAAACAATTGCTACCTACTGTAGAGTAGATCATAGAACCTAAGGATCATTTATTTAATTCAATAGAACAAAGTAAATATAGGGTCGTAAGTCCACATTATGGCTACCACAATTACACTGAGACAAAAGCCTTGGTATAGTATTCACACATATCCATCGTGTTCATCATAAGATCACACCCATTAGAGGAAATTTGGGGTCTAAAATGGGCCTTATAAGAAAACGCGCCAACAATAAATTTTGTGAGTTGGAATTCAAGAACCAATAGAATTTCAATAAAATGAGTCAACCATAATGGTTGAATTGACATATTTGTCATAAAAGAAAACTATTTTTTTTCGTATTTTCGACATATCTCCCTGTGTTTTTACTCAAATTTCAAGCGAGAGAGCTCGTTGGATGCAAAATTTAATTCTGTATCCAATGATTACCCACACTGCATACTTTTGATGGACCCCACTACCCCAAAAACAAGAAATACATGAAAAAACGTGATGATGAAGTCATCATCATGTTTTTCAGGTATTTCTTGTTTTTGAGGTAGCGGGGTCTGTCAAAAGTATGCAGTGTGGGTACTCGTTGGATGCAGAATTAAATTCCGCATCCAACAAGTTCTCCTACTTAGAATTTGAGGAAAAACACAGGGAGATATGTCAAAAATACAAACAAAAAAAGTAGTTTTTTTCATTCTTCCTCCAAAATTAATAACTATTATTTTATTATTTTCCTTAGGAGACCCATTTTAGACCTCAAATTTCCTCTAATGATTACAACTGTAAACAAAAGTACTATATTCCTGGTCGTACAACCATCAACGATGGTAGCCTTGTGGTTTAAAAAAAATAGCTTACAAATATATATATATATATATAAGGAAAAAAAAATCATTGGAATCACACAACCGAAGGCCAACATCGTTTATTATTTAAACCACACTTATATTAAAAAGTGGTTGTAACACCATCATCGATGGCTTCCACACTAATTTTAATACCAATGTTTAAATAGTATGGGAATAAGACCAGTCAATGGCACCCAAAGCTTGTCAGGTTTACATTTAAAACATTACATTATAGTGTCGTAACAATGTCTATAGAGCCAGTGAAAAACAAACCCTAGAAGGGTTTACAAAAATGCATATACAATTTTTAAAATTTAAACACTTATCATCACAAGCGATGTGGATACTATTCGAAACCCTCATGGATCCTTCCTAGTATGACCTACGACCACACCGTAGTTGGGTCAACATGGTTTTTGAAAGTCTTAATAATGAAAACCGTAGGTCTAACTAAGGATGAGCTGCATTTTTACCTGGGAATTTGGAAATGTGGGCCTAGGAGGAGGTGACCCTGTTGCCTCCCTCTCCAACACCTTAACCTGTATATTTTTTCTTACAGTTAAAAAAATTACACTTTGCGAATTTTAAATCAAATAGAGAACTTAAAATGTGGGAAAAACCTTACCTTGGTGAAATGGAAAAGAGGGTGAGGGTTCGACTCCTTTGGAGCACCCTTATTCGTCCTTTGTCTACAATACAAACAAAAACTTAGTTAGAATTTACTAAATCATTCCATTATGAATTTACAACAGTAAAACTTCTTTTAAAACAAAACCCTTACCTATAACAGATAGTGTGAAAGGCGAAGTTGTGGTGAATTCAAGCTATGCTCTACTCTCCGCCATGGAATTCAAAGAAGCCCAAATAATACCTTGATAAGGATAAAACAAGACACTGTTAACACTTTCAAAAACCAGGACTGTCACTCTATAAGAAAATCAAAGCTCGACGGCTCTTGTTGGACACATAGAATTCTAACTAACTCCTTCTTCCACAGTAATCAGGGCAGATCCCTTTGACTCATGCTAAATGTACACAAGATTAAGGAACCACCTGTATATTTCCACCACGCATTGAGCAGAGCTCAGATCTATTTTCCCCACCCAAAACATCATGCTGATGAGGCTTCCGACAAGAATCAAGCACATTAAACCATAGTCTAAAACCCTAACTCCCATCTGAAAAGATGGGTGGTGGAGGGATTGCCACATATCCGAGTAAAGGACCTCGCTGCACTGTCAACTCGCAGCCAAGTCACAAGTTTAATGCCAAAGTCAACCAAGGAAAAACACAATAACAATATATGACATAATCATTTAAACCTTAATCATTACAATCAAACTTTGTTTTATAACCAAATTCCTAGAACCTTCGTGGTGTTAGGACAGTCGCATGTAATGTCATCGTGCATTATGACAAAAACTTAATACCCTTAATACATTGCAACCACGGTGTAAATTACATATGTCGAGAACCTTAATACATTACAACTATGGCGTATACTAGTTAGTCCAAACATTAATGTTTGAAATCAAGATATAACCAAATGCCAATTAACAAAACATAACCATCATGGATCACAAAGGAAGTGCATCATAAGTCAAACCATGTAGTTCTTGTGCCAAAATTTATGCCTTAAACCATCATAATTTTATTTATATAACAAGAGGTCAACATATGGTGGAACCATATGCTTTACAAACCCTAAGCACCTTATGCTTAAGGGGAGGTCACCACACACCATAGAGTAGACTATGGAAAGGCCAAGGACTTTAATTTTATATCTCAACTAACGTAATACATAAGGGCTGGGGTCAAGACTATGGATAGTAGCCCCGAGCCTTAGGCTAGTTTCAGCCTCACAAGAAAAAGTAAACAATAAAGAACAGGTAAAAGAAAAATGCATCACTTGCATAGACATGGCTAGAGGTTCTGGAAAGAGCTAGCCACTGTCATGATCAGCAGAACACGTTGTAAACAAACAGGTTAAAAATATTAAAACTTGCATAAGTAAATCATAGGAAAATATGCTAAGTATGGAAGTAGTGTATGTAAAAAAAAATTATTTCCAATTTTTAGGTGTGTTACATAACGGTATTAGAGCACAGTTACAACACTAGGCTTGAATCAGATAATCATTTACACTAATAAGGAAAGAAGAAAAACTAATGTTTATTTTATTTCATGGTTTAAATTATCTTACAAAACAGAAAGAGAAGGATAATTGTATTTTGTAGGAAAACATGGCAGATACAGAGATGTTTGCAGAAGAAGAACGCCACCCAAAAAATCCTTTAAATCATGAAGAGGGAAATTTAAGGGATGGGTAATTTGGGTATACTTAAATGAAAATCAAGATATAAATATGAATTAAGAAGAACCATGAAATATCTTAAATCAAAGATAAGAAAAAGAAGATAACAAACGAATTCTAAAAGTTGAGGAAGAATTAAATGCTATTTCATTAGCTAAGATACATAACGATGAAAAAGAAAAGAAAAAAGGAATATGAACAAGAGCTACCTAAAAATGAACCTTACAAACGTAAGGGAAGGAAGATGGAATTTTCCAGCCATAAACCTGAAACTTCTAGTGAAGATTCCATTAAGCATCACTCAAGAAAAACAAAAAGAGTTAAGCGAAAGTATTGATGATAACAAAAGGAAAAATAAATACAGACCCTATGAGGTAATCTATGGGGAATTTAAGAAAATTAAACCACCCATGTTTAATGGGGAAATTGACAAACACACCTACTGAGGATTTTGTCGTAATGTGTTTTGGATTGACAAACACACCTGCTGCATTCATGTGTTTAATGAACAACATCCTAAGTAAATACCTGGATAAGTTTTTGTTTGTATTTATAGATGACATACTAATGTACTCTAAGAATGAACAAGAACATAAGGAACATTTTGTTA
Source organism: Pseudotsuga menziesii (assembly GCA_001517045.1). NCBI lineage: Eukaryota > Viridiplantae > Streptophyta > Pinopsida > Pinales > Pinaceae > Pseudotsuga > Pseudotsuga menziesii. The sequence continues at coordinate 105,995 of LPNX011112044.1, forward strand.
GCGCCAGGATTGAGCCCATAGGTTGGGAGGAAAAGGGTTCTCTCCTGAGCAACAACAAAACTGCTTTAGGATGTGCCTCTAGCCCAGCACAGTTAGAGAGGGATCTCTCACTTACTTTCTAGATTTACTTCAATGTAATATATTCGCTTAATAATGGTTAGGAGGCCGAACTACTGAATAGGGTGGGTGTGTTAATGTAAGATGCAGGTGGGACTATCAGAGGAAGGAAACATTGGGAAATGGAGTCAAAGGTCCGGGTAGGGAACATATTGCAGGAGGTAAAGAATGGTGTAAATTTACAAACAGAGGCAAGATAGCAGGTGATTAGTAGATGAGAGGGAACAATCCATCATGCAGAGCATCTACAAGATGAATTCTGTGTAAATTTAGAAGAAAACTTAAATGAATATCTGAAACAACAGATGGAGCATAGAATATATGAATTCCAAACTATTATACACTTATTTCAAACATGAAAGAAATTAACAAACTGGAATGAAAACAAGATGAACATTTGACGTAAAGAAATTACATATTGAAAGAAACAATGACATAGGAATATTGGCCTTGAAAGACAATCCTTCCTCTACAAATTTATTCATAACACGGAAACCAGAGACTAATTACATTGGAGAGCCTCAGCCCTTGAAAGTTTCCCAACCAACCCTTATCTCCCCCTATCGGGAGTGTATTTATACTATTTCAGCACTAAGACTATTCTCTGAAACAAACCTAAAAACTGTTTCCTGTCACAATCAAACACTAACAGTTCAGAGAGTGGAACTATTGCCATGATTTACAAATATGAACAAACATTATGGGGCTGCTACACATGGTAATTCAGAATGACAGCGTAGATTTTTCTTCGTTCAGGTAATTTGGCATAAAAATGATCTTTACATCACTTGACGGTGATCTGTGTAACGTCCCCGACCCTCTGACCGGCGAAGAGGACCCTATCATACACCAAACACCTGGGAAACTAGCCCCATGAGCATGTACATACATATAAAAACTTGTATGCTTGATCATAAAACATGCTAAGATGCATAATCATTCACATTCACATTCACGTTCACATTCACATTCACAGCGGAAGCAAACATACATTCATTCAGAAAAATTCTTTGAACTAGAACATGCATACATGATTATTTATCATACAGCAGAAGCAAACACACGTTCATACAAGCATTCAACATGTTCATCATAATTTATTAACAGTAAATATAATTGCAGAAGTAAAATAGACAAGAATACTTATCTTATGAAAACTGTTCCACAACTAGCTACGCCGCTGCAACGTTCCACCCAACCATAGGCCAACGTGCTTCTTAATCTCTCAGCAACGCTACCACCCCCGAGATGGACATGATTCCCTAAGGAATAAGGAAAAAGCAGGCTTACACATAGCCAAGGATACACAAAACATAGCCAGGCCAACACAGTTGGGTTTAGCAAGCCATCAACAAGACAACCAAGCCAACATGGTCAGGTTTATCAGGCCATCAAGGAGCTGGGAAAGGTCATATTCTAAGCTAGTGAGATCATTGCAGAGATAAGGACACCTACACTAGAACTAGCCTGACTTCTAGTACACCCACACACACCCAACACAAGGGATCAGTCCCTTCTCTGCTACATAGTTCCTCAGGCCCTGACTTCCCTTCCAGTGCTATTCAGGGGTTGTGGAGAAGAAATCCAACCCTCTAGCTCTTTCTGTTTGGTTCCCAAACACACCAGGTTTATCAAGCAAACCAAGCCCTCATCCCTACTCCAACACAGTTCGAAGACGAACCACTGCATACCCGCAGTCACACAAGCGATTCACAACTTGGATAGGGAAAATAATTCCTGAGCCATTCTTGGCCCTATCATGGCCAAAATGACTCCAAAACAACCTACAACGGTCCGAAAATGTAAAATAGACACAACCAGCAATGTGGGGAAACAACAGTCCATTCTCAACAATGAAGCCACCAGGAAAGCTCTCTGTGGAAAATGTGAATGACAGTCAAAACGACTCCCTCTCCTGGCTGCGTGAGACCAAATAGGAAAGAATCCTTTGTGTGAGACACAAGATGTTTTTCCTTGCATGAGAATGAGTGACAATGGAGAAGTAAATTCCGTTCTCATCCCGGATAGGGGGAAACACAACGCACAATCCACAAATCGGTAAGGGAAACATACACACAACATAAAAACATGAATGGTCCTTCACAGGGAAATTGTGGGTGAAATAATATGACTCCCAGCTCACTGCATGAGTAAAAAAAATCCAGGAATAATCCTGTGCATGAGAATGAGCAAGAAAAATGGAATGCCTCCGCAGTGGTTTTCCTGCCTATGTGAAGATAGAAAAAAACTGCTGGTGGAGTGGGTGTGTGGGCAAGGACTGATAGTCCTGCCACCCACCACTTCCCAACAATAACCACCCTCAACTAACATCAGCAGTATTGAATGGGTGTTTGACACATGGCTTTCCCCCACTGGTTCAAGGTTTAACAATCCCCCCCCTTACCCTTGGGAAAATCATGCCCTTTTCATTATGGTTGCATTGACATAGCTGGTTGGGGTTCATTTAATTAAAAATGCATATTTACATGATGCCAAAACTAACATGTGCCGTATATCAAGATATACCATCGACAACGATTCCAATCGCCGAAACATAACACAAACAAATCGATGGTGGGGATTTTTTCCTTTAGCTCCACACCATGATTAATTACAATAAATACATCATGTACATTTAATGAAATGGAGTCAAAACCATGGTGTTACAATCTGTTGCTGACTCGGACTGCTCTTTGATGTGTTTTTCTGCCCCCTTTGACCAACCTGCTTCCTTCAGACCATGGTGCACAAAGGCTGATAAGAAAACCCCCACTTCGGTGCTCAGCATTTTTCCCAGCCCCTGCTTCATCTAGTAACAATGTTAGAGGGAGGAACTGAGAAAAGGGTGGCCATGCATTTGATGATGATAAACCTCTTAATAGGTTTATCATTCTTGTACTGCTCTCTCCCTTCTACGAGAAGGGTTTTCTCATAGGCCACATAGCTGGGTGCGTGTTTGACCTCGTCCTAATCCATGACAAAGTTGTTAAGTGGAGATTAGAGGGGTGATGATGAATGCTTCGAACCTCTACTATCCCAGACCGAGCATTTTCTCCAATAGCGCAACCACCATTATGTGTTGGGACTTCGGAGGTCATGACTGCAACTGGAGGTGTTAGAGGGACATCCCCGGGATGTAAAAACCCATGCATAGTGCATTTGAAGGTATGGTTGTGTGGAAATAGGTGAACCCCCCTAGGTATTTAACATTTGTGCCCCGGTGGTTGGTGATTTCCTAGTGTATACCACCAGGACGATGAAGAAACACAATTTTATGTTCACCAACCATTAATACCCCTTGTTGAACTAAATTCTCAAACCACACAGCCATGGCTATCTGCAAAAGAACTCAACAATTCTTGTAATTCAACCTCTATCCCTCATCGTCTACACATTTCCACACTTCAACAACTTCAGAGGATGGCACTATATAGGGCCAACCGAAACGACATGGATAAGGATATACTCTTGAATACCGGTCATCGTGACAATAGCATGTGTGACACCAGGGTGGGGACCCTCTCCTCTAATGTTCAATTATCTTATCTAATATGGACAAGAATTTAAGCACTTTCCCACGTGGTTGTCCAGCTGGTTTAAAGCATTTGGATCTGACCTTTCTTTCCTTTTCGCTCGCTGTGACAGTGGTGCTAAGTAGATTCAGTTCACGACATCTCTTCACTTCGTGTATATTCTAGAGGCATCACTTCAAAAACCTGAACTTCCTGCTTCCCTACTGTTTTTTCTATGTGAGCCACGTTCCTAGCCTATGGAGCTGGGGAAGTCAGTGTCACTGGTCATGATCTTCACCTTAGGACTATCGCAAATGGCGTCGGGGAATCAATTAATCTACTAGAAGTAAAATCGTGTGTGGGAACGTCTCTTCTACTATCATATTTGCACTGGATGTGATACTTATAGACTTGAGGCCTTTTTAGCCCTCTGATTTGGGGGTCCTCCACATTCGTCGTCCATGTTTCCTTAACTTTTGCCACCAATTCCTCTTTCCCAGATCCAGTGAGCAACTTTAAGCCATGGCGTGTTTCTTATCCGTTGACCGAGATCGACCTTCCCATGCAACCATTGATTAGATAAAACCCTACCACTTTCATGAATTGAGAACCTGACCTCGTTTGCGCTAGTTCTGATCGCGAAATGGAACTTGACCGTAGATATATTCCCTTCTTTTCCTTGACTGTTGATATTTGCAGCTGGTACCATTTTTCACGATTTGGAATCGCAAATTTATCTGCACAAGTTTGGATCATGAAATCAGCTAGGGCCATAGATATGCTTTTTCTCTCATCTCCATCGTTAGATATTTCTGCCTTTTAACCTATTTCGCGATTTGCGAAAGCTCCTTCTACCGAGCATGTTTTCTCAATGAAACTGTCTCAGGCCGTCGATCGGGCTTCGCCTTGATCTCAACCTTTCATTGTTTGCCCGTTTTAATAGACTTCACGAATGTCAAACTTGACCATTCCCTTGCATCTTTCGGCCAAAACCACGCTCTATCGCTGATCTTCTTCATTGTGATCCCAAATCGTTGGTCTGTGACTCCTTTCTCTATCATTTTTGCTGCTACATGTCTTCACCTCTGGAGGAATCGACCACCATAGATCGAGTTTTCTTCTTTATCTAACAGTCTTAAATGATTGAAAATGTTCATTTGATAATATGAAGGGTGTATGTATAATTCTCCCTTGAACAAGACCTTTCTAAATTCTTCCTGACCCATAACTTGACTGTTGCAAACAGAGTGCTAACACCTTGCTCCATGAGGGATGCTATCCTCTCAGCAAAGTAGAAAAGAATCCCTGTAGACCAAGTGCCTCATCCATTAGATTTTCCCAGTTATATTCTCAGAGCCTTCAACTTGCTCGAATCTCCTACACAAATTTATGTCAACCTGCAAACTATGCCTTGAGCCATACTCTGAAACTGATTACAGTTGTGACTATAATCCTGTATTTACAATTGAAAATGAAAACAAACTAAAACAGTAATGAAGGAAATGCTCGATGATTGCCAAGCTTATTTGTTCCTACCTACTCTTTAGTAAGTCCCATTAAGTGAAATCAGACTTCCAATGAAGCCAATCAAGCAGCTTTCCTATCAGTTTTATTTCCTTTTCGTGCTTGATGAACAGGAATGAAATACATAATGGAAGAAGACTATATGAAATAAACTTATCTTTACAGCAGAGATGTGGCCAACTATTACCATTACCCAACCTCTCCATGTACTTTGCTATGGGGTCATAGAAAGCACGACAAACTCCAATATATTCTGTCATCTGTTCATGGGAAAGCTGTCCAGAACTCCCTTCCTCTAGTGAGCTGTCAGTCTAATACTTGAAATATCTTAGAAAAGGGCCCACATAATTGTTCTCCAATGAAACAACCACCCTTTCGCTCAAAATTTATGAAACTAGAGCTTCACCTTCTTCATGTGCCTCACCATGGATGTCCTCTTTTTCTTCAACACAACCGAGTAGGCATATTCCTCCTTTATGGGGTGATATTCCTGAAGGAAGAATGTTAACAAATGTATTTATTTGAGGGTTGCTGCCTCCTTCTACATGAATCAATGCCTCATCACAAACTCCTAAAATGTATTTATTTGAGGGCTACTTCCTCCTTCTTTGTGACTCAATGCCTCATCGCAAACTCTTGATGTATCAATAAACGGAGAGGGACTGCATGACTGTTCCTCTTTATCATCTTTTCCACTTAAGTTTATGGAATGCACCATATCCTCTAACTTTTGTTTCTGCTTAGAGGCTTTAATCATGTGCTGTATTAATTCAAAAGAGGAATAACACAAGGGTAGGCTATCACCTTCAACACATTTACCATCCTTTCCTGTCTCAACCTTCTGAATTTGGATTGTAGCTTGACTTTCTCCATTAGTAGACCTTGGTTCTATAACTGGCTCTTCAGGTATAGCCTCTAGGTACTCCTCCTCATAATCATCGTACAAAGGTACACCTAAATCCCTTTTAAAATTGTCATTAACAAACCTGGTGTTAAGCATATTGCAACCTTCAGAAAACAAGCCTACAGAACCCTCTGCTTCTATATCAGGTTGATCATCTTTATGTATAACAAGGGAAAGATTTAGTTGAACAGGGACTCTCCCTTTCTGCTTGTAGGTCCCAACCAATTTTAGTGTATCCTTTATTTGACCACCATTGTCCTGACCCAACAATTTTTTGGACATCTTAAGGTTTTCCTCAACCTCTAAAAAATCAGTAAACATATGCTGCAGAGTGGTTGATTTTGTTTCCAAAAGAGGTAGTGCCAGTTCAGGAGGAAAGGTGTCTGCATAATAGATCTTAGTAGCATTCTCAAGAGTTTGGACTTCCTTGGGCATGTTATAATGAAAGCTTGCAAATCTTCTGTTAAAACTAGATATGGCCTCACCTTAATGCCTCTTCAGGGAATAAAATTCTGAAAGTATTTGATCCAGTGGCCTTCTCCTACCCTAAAATTTTAAAAAGGTGCAAGAAAATGTTGTAATGGATAATTCACCTAATAACCTAGGTCTGGGGGTTACCAACATACTATGACCTTGCAGACAATTTGATTATAAAAGCACAAATAGGAAAT
>LPNX011112045.1:0-20000 GCA_001517045.1 Pseudotsuga menziesii
AATTAAAGTTAAGCTAATAGTTGTAAAATCAATTATTTTTTCTGGTTGGGGGTACCCTTCACTTGCAAGGTTTGACTTTCGCTACTTTGGCTAAGAAACCACAAACCTGCCTGGACCGCACCAACCCTCAACATTGTTGGATTTTTTATATCCGTTCTACATCTCACCGATAGTTGTAAAATCATTGAAGTTAAGCTAATGGTTGTATCTAATAGTAAATTTAAGTTCAAGTTAAAGTCATGATTGGAGTTGAAGTTAAGTTAAAGTTGTAATGTCATTAGAGTTAATTTAATAGTTGTATCTAGAAAACTGCCAAGGTGCTTGGTTATGATAATGAGAAGAGCTGGCCTAGCTTTATACCGGAATACCCTTCTACCCAGGGGGTTCAGTCTTCCACCGTGAAATGGCACTAGTTATCTCCGAGCAGGAAATGAGGATTCCCATGGGACGAAAGCTTTCTACTTTGCAACAAACAAAGTCATATGAAACCTGGTAAGCTAGGGTTTATAACCAATGCCATAAAATTTCATGCTTCCTTATAAGTTTGTTTAAACCTTTGTTATTAAAATCAATTGTTATCTAATGGCCTTTTTTTTTCTTACTATTGGATATCTACCACGACAACTTATTGTCTGCTCGTTAATATTCGGTGGTTACAGACTCGGTGTACAACCAACTCTGCTCGGTGCATAATTAAACTTCCCTTGGCGAATAACAGAGGTATGCGATCACTGACTTAGGGCTTTAGACCAGTTCAGGTTTACTCATGCTCTTAGTTCTTCTTTGAGAAACTCGCCCTGGAGGCTAAGTCTAACTGGGGTAGATTAGGTTTAATACATATATACATACGCCTTCCTTTATATCACAGGAAGAACAGGTGCAGAAAACACCTGAGACGTGGCCTCTATCAAACTACATGTCCTGTTAAAGAATTTGAATAATATGTTATAACTGAACTTATCTTTAAAATTAAGCTCAGCTATCACTTAAGCTATACAGACGAGCGATGTTTGATCTCTTATTCTTGGAAAATCCATTATTCAAAATATTTAACTAAATTTTTTTTTTTTCAATTTAAAATAATTAAATTTATTTTAAATTTAAATTATAAATTTATAATAAAATATAAATAAACTATTCTCACAACAATGAGATTAATTTATAGTCTTATAAACCATTACTTCTCATTTCCTATTTATGTTAGTCTATAAAAAAAAACTTGCATATTTGTATAACATTATAAATTTATAATAAAATATAAATAAACTATTCTCACAACAATGATATTAATTTATAGTTTTATAAGCTATTATTTCTCATCTCCTATTTATGCTAGTCTATAAAGAAACTTGCATATTTTTATAACATGAGTCAAGAATATTACTAGAAGTATGTAAGGAAGCTTGAATATGCTTGTTTTATGCTACATTGCAATAACCTATATCGTATTTAAATGGACATTTTTTAATTCATTTTTGTTTTAATTTCTTTCAAATTGTAATTATATTTGTTTTATCATATATTTTTATAGCAAAATTATCCTATTTGTATATATTTTCAATCTCTTCTTAGGAGGCAGGTACTAAGCAACTTTGTTGCTTATTCCACTTGTTTAATATTAATATTTACAAAAATATATTTCTTATATAATAAGAAATGCTACATTGTTGTGAAAAAATATTTTAGCTATGGAAAAGTCATTCATTTTGATTTTGGGATCACTATGGAAAAGAATAAACGAAAATTCAAGAGTCTTTATTATATGGAGATGGTCATTACCTAATAATAGACAAATATTTCTTAGTGTAAAATGAATGGAAATTACATTATATGCTTGCATAATGTGTATAAGTATATTAGAACAAGAATTAGACCTATGTCTTTTAAGTCATAAAGTTATTTAAAAGATTAATTATAAAGCAAAACTATTAGGGTTCCTTGTTGGGAGGCAGTTGTCGAATCTCTCTCCTTGATACGATAGTGGGGAAATCCCAAAATTTGAGGCTCACATAGAGAGATCGAAGTGATGGATTCATGGGAGATATATCTCTGAGTTGAACAATTTTCAAGAGAAAATAAATATATAATTCCAGTGTTAGAAGGGGAAGATCGAACCCAACAATGAATGGACTGCATTAAAATTTCCAAGTATGAACAATTATGTTATATTTCAAATGTTGAATGGTTATATTTGGTTATACTCAGAAAGGGAGGGTTGACCATTTTGGGGAGGTCGAACCCCATGATCTTTATTGTGATAATTGTTGGTTGTGAGGTAGGGAGACTCCTTTTGTTGCCCTCCGGTTAATTTTTTGTTAAGAAAATTCACGTGTTGAATTTGTAATGTATGAACTCCCTCCTAGGGATGTTTGATTCCTTCCACTTTTATTTAAATATATTATTGTTGGCATCGTTAAAATGGAAGGAAGTCTCTACAATGGGAGTCGACCCCGTTCCTTGAAATATAGTTCCCATTCTCCATATATTGATTGCTAATGATCAGCAGGGAAACAATATCCTTAAAAAACTACACCACTTTTATATTCTTGTTTATATGGTTAAGAAGAGGGAATGGTGTCTCAAAAGAGTTATACTCCTTGATTATATTTTTTCTTCAGTCATTTGGAGAATTTCCTCTTAACCGAGCCGAACTATTTTTATTATATTATTATCTTAGTAAACTTGTAGAGAAGGATCTCTTGATAAGGTCATGAATCCTTGTATATTTAATTAGATTTTTTTTATTGGTTGGTAAAGGAGCGGTCTCCCAAGAGACCCAACTCCTCTCCTTCATTGAATATGTGTGTGTTGGATATCATGTTTTCCTTTTGCTAAAATAATTATGTGGCAAAAGAAGAAGTGGCATGAATTTTCTAATGTGTGTATATAAATACTTAGTTTGGAGAAGTTTGAAAGGGAGGGAGGTCCTCATAATGAAGAACCAATCCCTTTATCTTTTAATTAATGGGTTTCAGTGATTGACGAGTAATTGTGTTAAAACATACAAACAGGGAGTGACCTCGTGAGGAGAAATCCAACTCCCATGGAACACAATTTCTTTAACTATCTTAACTAATAAGGGTCGAACTATGTGATTAAGAGCATAGCTATCATCTTTAGTGTTACTCGATTAAAGAGATCCAACTTTACATTTATTTTGTGCTCCTAAAGATCCAATCCTTGTTATTAAAGGTTGGCAAATCCTATTTTTTAATGACTAAATGTCTTATTCATTGAGTGAGGTTGTAAGTGTAACAACCAAACTATGTTCAGAAATTTTTGTATGGGATCCTTTGCATGCCTGCATCCTAGTGGGGTTTTCCCAGCTTGAGGGTGGCCTCTCGACGGGGAAACAAACACTGAACATAGATCAATATGGTTGGGAAGAAAGTTGAAGTCAAGTCTTCAGTCATGCTAATCCATTTAATTTAGTTAATTACTTCTAAGTTATTATGTCATCATTCATTGAGTTATGTAAATAAATGTTCTTCAATGTTTGAAAGTAAATTTAGGAATACTGAAAATGTCTAAGTGTTTTTCCTTGTAATCTAAAATATTGTTTATTTAAATATCATTTGAAATGCTGATGAAATTAATAATTGATGTTAGTTTTATTCAACTGATAAATAGTTTATTCGTAAGTAGATAAAATCAACCCTTTAATGGAGGACATAAGTAATCCTGCAAATTTTCTAAGATAAAAGGAATTGTGACTATTGTGTTTTTAATGGTCATGAGTAAGCAATGTTATAGTTATGGAAGTTATTATTCTTAATTAGTTATCATAAGGATTAAGGTTAATCCATTATTTTTGAATAAGTGTTTTCTATCGAAAGTTAATGAAACAAACAGTCTTACAATGTTGAGTGGTTATCTCTTAAATGGTATATCTTATAGGATGATACTTATGTATGTAAATGTGTTAATTTAAATGGAAGAATATACTAGGATCTATCAATATATGATCAAGATTAATTACTTGATGAAGTCAACCTAGATATATGAAGGTTCTATGGCCTCAAAAAGTTGTTCACATGAGAATATTTTGTACTAACATGATAGAGGTAATGGCATGAGGCTATATTCTCGTACTAGGAAATGTTTGGAACCTTTTAGAAAGGTAATATGATCAGTTTATGAATTCCTTATATTAATCACATTTTGATGTGATTTTTATAGAGTTAATATTGAATGAGTTATAACATACCTATTATTTGACTAAATAAACATAATTCTTTAACGGCTTGTGACTACAGATAATGGATTCAAATGGTAAGTTGATCAAGTAACCTATTAATGCTATGGTCCTAATGTGTTAAAAGTCTTAGACAATTAAATGGTGAAAAGTATTGGAGAGTCGTTATGAGGATTCTTATATGTGAAAATATATGAATGCACATATCGGTTATTTTGTTATGTGGATAACGAATCTAACATATTAGGTTCTTGAATGTAGTTGTGACCTCTAATGATATATCAACATCTAGTATGTGTTGAAAATTTAATAAGATGAGATAGGGTTACTTATACTATCTTGACTTAACCGGTCACTCTCAAGAGGTTATATTATTTGAGAAAGTGTTTAAATTGTGAAGGAATGTAATTCGATACCAAGGTGTAGGATTTATTGTTATGAAAATATTAAAGCTAACTCATTTGGTTTTTTTAATAATGTTTAAAACAAATTATACCCCAATTCCAAAATTAGTAGCAAGGAATTTGGGTGTGTTACATTGCTCCTATTTATTTTGGCACACTATTCAAAAAATAACTCCAAGCTCACATACTCTAAAAATTCTACGATTTGGATCAGAATAGGATGATTCTTTTAGAACAATTTTGATAAAATCTGGTCGAAATTTTTAAAAATATAGGTTATAGTTGTCAAGTTTTGGAATTTTGGGTGCCCCAAGGGGTTTTGAGGGTGTTGAATCCATTTCTACCATCAAAATTAGTATTAAAGCATAGTTACATTCTGATTTTGCAAAATAAAAATTGTTGGATTTCATGAAAAAATGGTCATCCCTTACAATTCGTCAAATTTTTATACATCTCCCTCCAAGTTGAATCATTCATTTAGTGAGCTCACCTTCTGTCACAAACGTTTGATTTTCATAAATAAATTGGTTAATGATTTATTACTCTTACTTGTCGTAGCATGTTATTTAATCATTTACATGGATAAGATTTATTAAACTTTTTAATGGTTTTGACGACAGGGCATAACTTCCACTTGACGTTGTCTCCATTTATAATGACAATTAGTCGCGGCATTGCCAAGGTGTTGTTAAGGTTTAATATATTAACATAATGGTTTGTTTACCTAGGGCATAAGCCTAGACCTATGGGCTTAGTCCTAGCTACACTTTTTAAAAACTAACATTCATAGGTTTTAAACTTTTGTTAAAACTGATTCTTTGTCTTAGTTTGGAAATCATTGATATATATATATTATATAATGTGGTATCTTTGTAAGCGATAGGGGAAAGGTTGTATGGTGACCATGCTATAAGTTTTAAGCCATGGTTTTGGCTTACGACCTTGGGAGGCAAAAGCTGGTTGACAACTATGATCATGATGGGTTTTAACGAGGTTTTTAAATCTATGTTTAAGTTTGGGTCATAAACTTGGATGCAAGTTGACAACGTAGCCAGGCACATTGTTGACCATTGTATTTCAACGGGAAGGAATGATCCTAGCCCTCCAACTGTTTGTAATCTTGTACTTGTAGACGAAAAGGTTTTTATTAGGGGTTTTACACTGCACTTTTGTTGTTGTGAGGGTTTTCTTTTTCTGTTTTGTTGTAATGGTGGTTTGGAGGTTTGTGCTCAATCGCTCCATGGGTTGCACAGCAACCAGACTTTCCTTTGGGGTCTGCAAAGAGTTGTTAGGCTTCATCACTATGTTTTTTATTAGTTTGAAAGGTTTTCATTCAGTGTTTTAATGGCTCTGTGGCTACCATCCCTCCTGTGTAGAGCCATATCCATCTTTTTGCTTGTGTATGGATGAGAGGAGACTCAGCTTGCTTGTCTTCCATTTTCGGTAGAGGTTTACAAGCCCACAAGGTTATTTTATAAGTAAATAGTTATAACCTCGATTTTTATTTCGTTTAATAAGTTTGCTTCTAGTTTTCTAAAATGAATCTTACTCATTTTTGTTGTGCAATGAAAAGGATGAGAAGGTAACCAGGAGGAGTAAACCCCTGTCCTTTTGTGCAAGTAATGAAGGTAAGAAAAATTCTCGTCTCTAAGCATTGGTTAATGAAAATAATGGATTTCATTTTTAAGGATTAAGAAAGGTTTCAATTTCAAGACTTTATTTTGACAGGTGTAGCTAGGATACTAATGCATGGGTACCAAATATATTGGGGATACGACTGGCATTGCCTTGACAACCCAATTCATTCTTTAAGGTAAAAGACACACATTACAAGGTTTAAAGTTTGTATACATTTGTTTATAATCCTATAATGTAATGGGTTACCTCCTTCGCATACAGATAAAATGAGATTTGGCATTCGGGCCACGCAAGGGTGTCGATAGGGTTAACTCCTCTTAGGAATTTTACTTCTCAGCCTTGAGGTGAGAATCCCCATCCCTTACTCTGTTTTTCAAGAAATTGGATAAACCAACTAAATGTGATAAGAACTAACACCAGTGATTTGTGTGCATGCAACCACGGTGTGGCTTCCCTCACTATGCACTGGCTCTTTCCAACAGCCTCGACGTATGCATCCATTATATTTTAGTTCGGTTGACCAAGGTTAATATGAATTCAATGTAAAGGAAAGGGATAACCTTCACGACCTCTATCACTTAAGATAAGTTTGATATTCATTGAATAGTAGTTGAGTCTGCTCTTTTATTTTGGGAATCCTTGGCGATGACTAAAGAATGGTTCCCCGATTGGCATATTGCCATTGTAGACTTTCTCCAATTTGTAATTTGGTTGATAACAAGATTCGAATGTGACTCGATTTGGGGATAACCAATCTTTAAATCTTGCTTGATTTTTTTTTTGTACTAGGGGAATCGACAAATGGGGGTTGGGATGGTACTCACGTGACATAGGGTCCAGGGATCCGATCTCACTACCACTATACCCCTAGGTGCACCCAGATGACCCGAACGCATGGGGCACGGGTAAGACGGGGTGATTTGAACTCATAACCTCCATTTACAACATGTCCTTCATATCAAGCGAATCATCGGTTGAACTACACCCCTGTGGGCCTTGCTTGATTTAGTTTTTACTCTGATTGGTTTCCTTAGATTATTAATGTGATGTTTTTCGAAAGTTTCTTGATATCGTGGTTCTCTTTTAATTTAATAATACCCCATATCTTTCTATTTCTGGGTATGGAAACCTGAAATAGAGATTGATAATTTGTATATTGTTTAAATTCTTAAAACTTGTAGATGTGATTGGTCGATTAGTAGCCAAACATTGTAGATATTACTGTTTGTATTTGATTCTCAGATATGAAACTAGTTTGGTAGATAATATTATTATGCGGTTATAATTTAACTCGATTTGATGGGTGATGTGTTTGGAAACTCGGATTTGGATATTTTAATTAAATATTCATCTGGTAACTGGTTGACTGGATGTGATCTCTTAGTTATAATTTTTAATTAATTATTTATCTTTATATCCGTCCAGTTCTTGGTATGGAATCCAAAGGACTGGTAGAATTGTATGTTAATCAATTTTGAAACAGAGTTAAACTCTGTGTGGAAGGCCTCCAACTCTTAGAATAATGTGATTGGTTTAAAATACTTAGATCTACTATTATCTTAATACTATGAACATTTTTTATAGTATATAGTTTAAAGCCTCTTGGATCTTCCTTCTAAGACTTAGATTTTAACAATATAGGGTTTTGATTTGAATTTGATATAATTTAACATAGGGAAACATCCTAGAGAGAAAAAAAAATTGGTCTACAATACGAATTCTACTGTTTGAACATGAATAAATTGACTACTAATAGCGTATAACTAAGAACTTATAATAAAATGAGATAAAAGAATACTAAAGATACATGGTAACAATTCTAAATTTGTAATGTACTTAGAATTCAAATTTACTTTCAGACTGTAATTATGAGTAATAAAAAAATTAATAAATTTAGTAAGGAATCTGTCACCAATGTCGGGGAAACATAATTGAACCAGTCGTTCCTCCCAACCAACTCCTAGAGCAGCCAAAACGTACTTTCTATAGAACCCCTGAGCCTGTTTACTAAACCACAAGGGAAAATTCCGATAAATGTACCATATCTATGTATCAATAGGTTATTTCCCCAGCCATCCCCATCCTCTTGCTTATTCGATGGACATACTATTTTATAGTATTTTTCCTAGGACTTGGTCATTTATCAGCCTCCTACTCTTTAGGGATCCACAAGGAGTATTGAATTGATTTTGGGGGAGATGCCTCCTGCATCACTTGAGTTCTCACTGAGCAGTTGCTACCATTTTTCATTTCCCCTTTTGGGTTAGCAAACAATCTTTTAATGACTACTTTAGTTTTGATTCATAAATAATTAAACAATTGTTTGGTGTATTACATACACCTCCCCTTAAAGGACATCACCTTCCTCGGTGTTATTATTTCCTTGTCATTCATTCTTCCATTATTTAAGCTCGAAATAGAATTGGATATGCCTCCCATATATTACTTTCCAATTCCCAAGTGGACTCATCTGGACTAAGGTGCTTCCATTGCACCTTGACTTATCTGATGGTACGGTTCCAGAGTAAAAGTTCTCTCCTATCGAGAATACATTCTGGTTCCACTTGAAATTATCCTTCGAGTTCCACCTGTATAACATTCTAGTAAATCACATGAGTAGCATGATGAACGTATTTATTTAGAATTTAAACATGAAAAACATTATGTACTTTTATTGTAGGGGTAATGCTAATTGATATGCCATCGGTCCAATTTTTACAAAATTTCAAATGGTCCACAATATCTGGGCAACAATTTTGAGTATTTTCCTAACCTTTAGAATATTTTTCTAGGTTTTACCCTTATATAAACATGTTCTCCTATCGGGAACTCTCGTGGATTTCTTTTTAAGTCGGCATAACTCTTTTTCCTATCTTGGGAAAATTTTAAATTTTGTTGTACATGTTTCACTGTTAGTTCCATATCTTTCAATAATTTAGGTCCTAACGTTAATATGTCGACGGGACTGCTCCAAGAAATTGGAGTATTACACTTTCATCCATATAGAATCTCAAATGGACTTAATCCACGTGAAACTTAAAAGTGATTGTTATATGAAAATTATACCAAATGCAAATTGTTGGAGTCATTATCCAACCCACACATGTTTATTTGGCCTAATTATCCTATTTTACCACTTATCCAAAGTTATTGGCTCGAATATGTGACTGAACCATCAACTAGGTCATCCTCCTTCAATCAGGGAGGCTAACTGTGTCTTCTCCTTCAATAGGGGAGACTAACTAAGCTTCCTCCTTCAATCAAGGAGAAAATCTGGGTTGATCTGCATGACCTAAGCACCCCAAATCAGTTAACTGATGGTTATCTCACCTACTTTCAGTTAAACTACAGGTGTAAAGGCGCCTCCATCACTATTTTGTCTATTTTTGGCAATTTCCAGTTAACTGGAGTGATCTAAGGCACCTCCAACAACTTCTGGTGACTCATTTCAGTTTAGTTCACTTCATCGGAGCTAAATGGAGTCAAATATGCACCCCCACATACTAATTGACATGCAGTTGAATTCTATTCAGTTAGACTCAGTCATAACTGTTGTGATTCAATTAGAGTCGATTATTGATTGCAACTAGTGGTCAACTGATGTGTTTAGTGTGGCTAACTGACAGCTAAGCCACTCTCATGTGTGCAATTCAAATGACCTATTAGGAATTCAAATTGTCTTGCTATTCATAAAAGTCAATGACATTGTATCTTTACTTCTGACTGATTATTGATAATATATAACTGCAACCTCTAATTGCATCACTGTTGTGTCATTTTGTGTGTAAATTGATCTTGAATCTTCTGTAAGATTGTGCCTTGGTCCTGAGATTATTGTGACTCAATTTTCATATGGTATCAGAGCCATGGCAGGAGAAGGCTCTTCTTCTCTAACAAGATTTATTGACGGATCTATCATGAAATTTGAGCAAAAAGATAAAAAAATTCCAGCTCTGCACTAGAAGTGGAAAGTTTACCACATAATTCCTGGGCAAAGGAATTGTTGATCAAGCTTACTTGATTGACTAAGCCGGGTGTGATGCAAACTTGAAAATTGTAGGTTGTTCGACCTTACGGTGCCTTTTTTTGTGTTTTTTGCAGGTTTTCCAAGTCTTTCACTACATTCGCTACAACAGAAAAAATAGCCTCTTTTGTGGATCATCTTACTCCTTTTAACTACCATCAATGGAAGGAGGACATGGAGATTCAATTGCGTGCCAAAGGACTCTATAGATTCACAATTGACACCGAGATAGAGTCGAATCATGTTGTAGACAAAGCAAGATACTGGAATAAGATTGATGAAGCTTTTGGATTTATGTGCCTTTTGATTTGTAAGGATATTCTCTTCCACATCATTGGATTGAAGACTCCTAAGGAAATTTGGGATCAACTTGCTTCCCTGTTTGATAAGCAAGATGACCCGAGGATCTATCAGCTAGAGAATGAGATGATTTCTCTTCACCCGAAAAAATTTGAAACTCTAAATGATTTCTTCGCCAAGTTCAAGCACCTGGTGCTCCAGTTGAAGCAATGTGAAGTGGAGAAGGAGGATGATCAACTCATCCTTTCCATTCTTTCCAAACTTGGCACAGATTACTCTGTTTTTGTTTCCACTTTTCATACCGAGAAGCTAACAACCCTGAATTGGAATATTCCAACCCTTAATTCCTTCATTGAGTCTCCCACAATAGAGCATGACAAGCTTATACAAATGGGGATCATCAGATCCTCAAAAGATCAAGCATTTTTTGCTAGAGGGCCCCAGCTATGAATGGTAAGGGAAAGCAAAAGAATCGAAAGACTAATTTTGATGCTCCCAAGACAAAGGAGAAACACCAACAACTAGATGAGCCCTCAAGCTAAAGAAAGAACAAGAACAAAGGAAAAGAACCAAAATAAAATATCAAGTGTTCCTATTGTGGGAATGGTTTTCACTCTGAAAACTCCTGCATGAAGAAAAAACTTGATGAAATGACTCTTCTCCTTGAGAAGAAAAATATCAATCTTCTTGAAATTCCTAGGAAGAGAGAAAATCATTATCAGAACATCAAGCCAGAAAGAGGACATGCCCTCATGGAAAATGTTTCAAATCCTAGAGCTCTCCTCGTAAACTCTGGTGCTTTGAACCATATGGTGTAAAGCAAAGAATCCTTTTCATTCCTGGACTCCGACAGCAGCATTCCCATCCACATGGGAGATGATTCTCAAATCATTTTGAAAGGCAAAGGTACTGTAAAACTTGAACATGGAAGATTCTATGATGTTCTGTATGTACCCTCCTTGGCCTCAAATAACTGAGTGTATATCAAATGACACACACAAGAGTGCCCAAGAGAGTTACTTTTAGCCCTAATTATGTTGAGATTTCAGATATTGCATCCGGGAAACTTGTTGCAACAGGGATAGTGAATCATCCTGCTAATACCTATGAGTTTTCCAAGTTTGTATTGGATGCAAAGCCCATGGCCCTTCTGACTCATGGGAATGAGGTCAGTTGGCTATGGCATGAAATTTTTGGACATTTGAAATTCAAATACTTGCAGAAAATTCAAAAACATTCCATGGTGGAAGGCCTCCCAACCATCAAAACCTACAGTGGAATTTGCAAAGGTTGCATTGTCGGCAAACACCCTAAGCAAAAATTTGATCGGGGAAAGGAAAGTCATGCAACAAGTATTTTGGGGCTGATCCACTCTGATATCAGTGGTGCTATGCCTACAACCTCCATGAGTGGTTCAAGGTATGTGCTCACCTTTATTGATGACTTCTCCAGATTCACTTGGTTTTTCTTCCTAAAAAATAAATATGAAGTTCTTGAAATATTAATTGAGTTCAAGCCATTTGTTGAGAATGGCTCTGGGAGGAATATCCAGCATTCTAGCATTCCATTACCTACACACCTGAGTAGAATGGTGTAGCAAAAAGAAAAAATCGGACCCTCAAAGAGATGACCACCTGCACGCTGGAAACCAAAGATTTGGATGCAAATATTTGGGCTGAGGCAATGAATGTTGCTTCCTACATTCAGAATAGGGTCCCTCACTCTTTTATGAAAGGAAAAAATCATTTCAAAGCATACTTTGGGCATAAACCAGATGTGTCCAATTTTAGATTTTTTAGGTCCACTGCTTGGGATCGAATTCTACTTGAGAAGAGGAAGTCTTTGCAACCGTGGAGTATTGAGTGTGTGTTCATTGGGTATCCAGAGGAATAAAAGGGATACAAACTCTTTATTATCAGAACCAAACATATATTCATTCAGAAAATTTTCTTCTTTGAAGAACCTCTCCAAGATGTGGAACTAGTCGAGGAAGAAACTGCTGAAATTCCCTCCCGTTTTGTTGATGATTCTGATGATGAAAATGGAAGTGTGAGATATGATATTTCAGATCTGATGTCTGATATCAATGAGCATAATATATCAGGTTCTGAATAAGATTCTAATGTTCCCACTCATCTCCCAAAATGGGCCAAAAAGACTCTCTCTTCCGACGGGACAAATGTTGGAAATCCTATTGATCCAAGGAGAACCCAAGGAGAACCCGGTCATATTTTCAAAGAGAAGGTATTGTGCTTCTTGCAATGATTCCTTACCATATAATACCTACTATATGATGAATGGGTCTGATCCCAAGTCCTACTACCATGCTCGGAATGATCCGAGATGGCAAGCTACAATGGATGAAGAGTTCAATTCTCTCCGAAAAAATGCAACTTGGGAGCTAGTTTCCGTTTCGCCTAGGAGGAAACTTGTTCAATGAAAGTGGGTATATCAAACAAAAGCTTCTGTATATGGCTCAACCTACAATTATAAATCATGGATGGTTGCAAAATAATTTTCCCAAGTCCAAGGAGTGGACTACCATGAGACCTTTGCATTGGTGGCAAAGATGGATTCTATAAGGATAGTTTTGGCCATTGCCGCATCCAAGCACTAGGAGGTGCATCACATGGATGTCAAAAGTGATTTTATCCATGGTTACCTTTAAGAAGAGATATACATGAAGAATATTGAAGACTATACATCAGATCCTTAGTTGGTTTGTAAGTTGCAGAAATATTTATATGGCTTGAAACAGGCCCCAAGACCTTGGTATGCCAAAATGGATGCCTTTCTCCTCTCACAAAAATTTGAGAGAGGAAAATCTGATCCAAATTTATATTTGCAGCAGTATGAAGGTAATATTCTGATCATAGTATTACATGTGGATGATATTTTGATAACAGGAAGCACACTTGCTTTGATTGTCTTTATAAAAACTGCTCTTCGTGATGCTTTTGAAATGAGTAATCTAGGCCTGTTGAGACAGTTTCTCGGGATGGAAATCACTCAAGACTATGATGGGATAATGGTGACAGAGTCAAAACATGTTTCAGGCCTGTTAATTATTTTTAACATCTCTGATTGTAAGGCTGCACCAGTTCCTTTCCTCTCAGGAATCAGTCTTGAGGAGGGAAAAACAACTCCACCGATGGATTCAACTATTTACCGCCAGTTGATCGAAAGTTTTCTATACTTGACACATTCAAGGCCTGACATTTGTTATGCCATGAATTTTGTATCAAGTTATATGTAGCAGCCTCATGAGCTTCATTGGAGGGAAGCCAAGAGGATTCTACAGTATGTGCAGGGTACTAGATCCTATGGCATTCACTATGCTACAGATTCTAAGCTAGGTTTGGTCGGTTTTACAGATTCTGAGTGGTTCAGGGATATCATAGATCAAAATTCCACTTCTAGCTATGTGTTTCTATTTTCCAGTGGGCCTATTTACTAGTCCAACAAAAATAAGGCTTCCATTTCCCTTTCTTCAGCAGAGGCAGAGTACAAGGCAGAAATTAATGCTTGCATCTAGGAAGTTTGGCTGCAAGGTATTTTGTCTGAGTTTGAGATTGGTAGTGCTTCATCCACTGTCATTTTCTATGACAACCAAAGTGATATTAAAATATTAACAGATCTAGTTCAGCGACAAAGAACCAAACACATTGAGATCCATATGCACTACATCTAGGAGTTGGTGCATGACAGCACAATTGTTCTACAATACTACCCCACAGATGAGCAGATTGCAGATATTTTCACCAAGAACTTTAATAATAAAAAAATTCCCTTACCTCCGTTCACTATTGGGGGTGAGTTCATTAGGTTGAATTCAGTTAATTCTTTAGTGTTCATCTTGAGGGGGGGTTTTGTTCCCACATGTTTTTCCTCTTTTGCTCACTTAACATTTGTTTTGAGCATTTTAGAGTTACTTTTGTACAATGTGACCTATGGCCTTTGTTGTCGGGGCCCTAGCATTTTTTTTACTCATCCACATGAGTATAGATTAACGGGGGGGTGTTGGACTCATTATCCAACCCACACATATTTATTTGGCCTAATTGGCCTATTTTACCACTTATCCTAAGTTATTGTCTTGAATATGTGACTGCATCATCAACTGGATCATCCTCCTTCAATTAGGGAGGCTAATTGTGTCTTCTCCTTCAACCGGGGAGACTAACTTAGCTTCCTCCTTTAATAAAGGAGAAAATATGAGTTGATAGGCATGACCTAAGCACCCCAAATCAGTTAAATGATGGCTATTCCACATACTTTCAGTTAAACTGCGGCTATAAAGGTGCCTCCATCACTATTTTGTCTATTTTGGGAAATTTCTAGTTAACTTGAGTGATCTAAGGTGCCTCCAACAACTTATGGTTACTCAGTTTAGTTCAGTTCACTTCATCGGAGCTAACGGGAGTCAGATATATGCCCCAACCTACTGATTGACATGCAATTGAGTTCTATTCAGTTAGAATCAGTCATAACTGCTCCAATTCAGTTAGGGCCGATTATTGATTGTGATTAGTGGTTATTTGATGTGTTTAGTGTGGCTAACTAACAACTAAGACACTCTCATGTGTGCAATTCGAATGACCTCTTGGGAATTCGAATTGTCTTGCTATTCATGCAAGTGTATGACATTGTATCTTTAGCTCTTATTGATTATTGATAAAATACAACTGCAACCTCTAATTGTAGCACTGTTATGTCATTTTGTGTGTAAATTGATCTTGAATCTTCTGTAAGATTGTGCCTTGGTCCTCATATTACTGTGACTCAATTTTCATACAAATAATCTTCCCACTTACCTGGTTTATCCATTATGTACATTCTAAGCATGTCTTTCATAACTTGATTTACTCTTTCTGTTTGTCTGTCGGTTTGAGGAAGACATGCAGTGCTGAAATTTAGTTGAGTGCATAATCCTTTAAATAAAGATTTCCCAAATTTTCCCGTAAATTTTTCATCTATGTTCAAGATTACTATCTTAGGTACACCATGAAACTTGGAAAATTATTTCATAAATATATCGACAATGTTAATAGCTTTATATGTAGACTTTACCGGAATAAATTGAGATGCCTTACTCATTTTATCGACTACGACCATGATTGAGTTGTGTTGTTTAACATTCTTAGGTAAGCCAATTATGAAATCCATGGTGATAATTTCCCATTTCCATTCCGGAATGGGTAATAGTTGTAGTAATCCTGCTGGATGCTCGTTTTCAGCCTTTACCTGTTGACATTCAATACAACGTGCTAAATATTCGACTACTTCCTTTTTCATATTAGGCCAAAAGAAATCCTTCCTTGTCATGGTAATCATTTTATGATATCCAGGATGTCCTAAATAAGGTCTTTTATGTAATTTATCCATAACAATTAATTTAATATATGTTGAATTTGGTATATATAATATTCTTTTGTGTAATAACAACCCTCTTCTATTCAGACTAAAATCTATTTTTACTTGATCCATTTCATTTTCTGTGGTCTCTTCTTTTAGTTTTTTATACTTTTTGTCAAAACAATTTCTGCATTTAAAATATTATCTTCTAAGTCTGACTCATACTTGTTGCTTGCATACAACAAATATGCATGACGACTTAAGGAGTCTACAATTTTATTCTCTTTTCCTTTTATATGTTTTATTTCAAAATCATATTTTCTTAGAAAATATAACAACCTATCTAGTCTAACTTTAAGATTTTGTTGATCAAATAAGTGTTTTAAACTTATATTATCATACATTAATAAGAATTTCCTTCTAATGAGATAGTGTCGCCACATTTTGAGTGCATGAATGATAACAATTAATTCTAGGTCAAGAGTAGTGTAATTATTCTTGTGTTCCTTTAGCTTCCTAGACTCATAGGCTATGACATAGTTTTCTTGAATTAGTACTCTGCCTAGACCTTCCTTACATGCATCAATACATACAACAAATTATTAAATGGATCAGCATTTTTTAAAATAGGGGTTGTTGTTAACAAGTGTTTTAATTTATTAAAACTCTCTGTGCATTTTTTGTTCCAATCAAACTTCTTACCTTTATTTTGTAATGAAGTTATAGGGTATGCAATCTTCAAAAACCCTTCAATGAATTTTCGGTAGTATCCAGTAATCCCCAGGAATGATCTTATATCGGTTACATTATTTGGAACATGCCATTTAGTGATAGATTTAATTTTATCAGGATCTATAGATATCCTATCTTTAGACAAAACGTATCCTAGATATTGTATTATGTACTTGAAGAAGTCACACTTGCTAAACCTAGCAAAAAGTTGTTGTTTCCTTAACACTTGTAAGATTATTTTTAAGTGTTCTTCATGGTCTTGTTTATTTTTAGAATAGATTAATATGCCATCAATAAATACCCCTATTAATTTATCTAAGTATTTACTTAATATACCATTCATTAAACACATAAAATTTGTCAGGGCATTTGTTAACCCAAAGGAAATTACGACAAATTCATAATGACCGTATCTCTTTCTAAAAGCAGTCTTAAAAAGTTGTCCTCTTCCTTGATATGTACTTGATGGTATCCAAATCTTAAATCTATTTTTGAGAACATTGTTTCCCCTTTAAAATGATCGAATAGATCATCAATCTGAGGAAAAGGGTATCGATTTTTAATTGTCATTTTGTTTAGCTATCTCTAATATATACACAAACTTAGCATGCCATATTTTTTATTTACAAATAAAAATGGTGCTCGCCAAGGGGAAACACGAGGTCAAATGTATTTTTTATCAATTAATTCTTTTATTTGTGATTTTAATTCAGTAATATATTCATCTGATAAGGATCCTTTGATGTTGGTACCGCCCCTGGTACCAAATTGATCATAAAATCTATATCTCTTTTCGGAGGTAGTCCGGGAATCTCTTCCAAAAATATGTCTTTAAAATCTTGTAAAATTGGTATGTCTTCTATTTTAAGTTGATTATCTTTCTCTTTGTCGTCCAGTGCATAAACTGCAAAAAATTTGCACCCTTTACGAATAGACCTTTTCATTTGTAAGGTTGAGATTTAGTTTTTGGTAACCTTCCTGGGAATTCCTTTTACAACAATGGTATTACCTTTATCATCCAAGCATGATAATGTTTTATAATAGTAGTTTAAAATAACTCTATGTTTCTCTAACCAGTTCATTCCTATCAGTAAATCATAAGATCCTAGAGGTAAAATATTTAAATCAACATGTTTCTCTAAGCCATTGATAATACAATATTAACACTTTTTCACAAAGCTAGTGACCTTTCTCTTTGTGCCTGTAGCAAGCTAAACTAACCAAAAATTTTCAAACTTATATTGTTGTAACTTGTAAAGTTCTACAATTTTGGGTGATACATAACTTAAAAATGCACCTGGAACAATCAATGATAAAGATGGGTTTGTCTTTTATCATAACTTCGATTTTGAACATAGATGTTTGATTATTTGCTTGCATGT
Source organism: Pseudotsuga menziesii (assembly GCA_001517045.1). Taxonomy (NCBI): domain Eukaryota; kingdom Viridiplantae; phylum Streptophyta; class Pinopsida; order Pinales; family Pinaceae; genus Pseudotsuga; species Pseudotsuga menziesii. Next base: position 18,031 of record LPNX011112045.1, read on the forward strand.
TCTCCAATGTTGCACTGATTCTGGGCATGCGTCTTGCTATATCCCCCATTGTAGTAGCTTCTTGAATTAAATGGGCATTATTTAAACTTCTTCTTCTTACACAATCTTTAAAGTAATGTAGTTCACCACATTCCGAGCATTTTAGTGATTCCCTTTGTGCAGTATTTATTTAAAGGAAGTGGGCGTTTCTCTTTCTTTTATTGCTGCAGGATTATATGTTGTTTATAATTTTTATAATTATTCCCTTTGTATCCCCGATAAGTATTCCCAGTTTTCTTATAGAACTTAGTACCTTTCTTTTTATGTTCAAAATTGTCACTTCTTTAATTTTTCCAATTACATATGTTCTCTCCTTTGTTTTTATTTCCACCATAGCAGAATTTTGATTATCATTTTGTCTTCTAGAGTTTTTGGATTATCATATTCGATTCTCTCTTTGAACATAAGAGGTAAAAAACTCGGGAAACACTGTATTTTTTGTTTCTCATCAATAATATAAGGTGCATAACATAATAAACTTAAGAATTTGCTCCAAAATTCTTTCATAGTCATGGCACTTAATCCTAATTCGTAAAATTCTTTAGCTTTTTCCTCATAATACTGTTCTGATAAATATTTTCTTTTGAAATATTTCTTAAAGGTTTTCCAAGTTACATAATGTTCTGTAATGCCTTTTACTTTCTTTATGTCTGGCCACCAGATATCATATTTTCATGTTTAGTTATAAATTGTCATTTTTTATTTTAGTTCGTCATAATAATTATAAATTTGGAAGAACTTTTTCATTCCAAATAGTCAAGCTTCTACTTCTTCTCCTTTTTCGATTTCTCCATTGAACATAGAAGGTTTACTATTTTTTAAATTCACCAGAAATTTATTCATACAGTTTGTATTTCTTTTTCGTCTCCTTACTATCACTACTTTCACTAGAATCTTTATATTATTCATTATTATGTTTAGTTGATTCTTCGCTTGAAGATTTAGTTTCATGTTTAGAAAATTCAAGTTTTCTTACCTTACGTTTATAAGGTGTAGTTCGTGCCATATTTAATTCGGGTTCTTTATTCTTTTATTTTTCATTACTATGTAGTTTAGTGAGAAGAACATTATTTAACTCTTCATGTGCTTTTAAAATGTGCTTGTTATCTTTCGTAACTTCTTGTAGTTTTTCCCTGAAATATTTTACTGTTTGTAGGAGTCAAGATGGGTTATCATTCCTACTTTCATTCAAATTTACCCAGATTTCACCATCTCTAATGTTACCTTCTTCATTGTTTACCGGATCCTTAGGATGTGATTCTTCTTCAGCATGCATTCCCACATCTGCCATTATTTCTTCAAAACAAGGTTATTCTTCTCTTCCTGTCTACAAAAATGAGTTAAACCATAAGAATAAAGTTAGTTTTATGTTTTTATCAGTTTGAGTGTTGGGATTTTTCAAGCCAGTGTTGTAACCATGCTTTGACACCATTCTGTCACAAACCCTTAATTGTCATAAATAAAAAAATGGTTTACTCTTTATTACTCTTACTTCTCGTGAAATGTTATTTACTTGTTTACATGGATAATATTTATTAAACTCTTTAATTTTTTTGATGACATGGCGTAACTTCCGCTTGGCATTGTCTCCATTTATAATGACAACTAGTCGTAGCCTTGCCAAGGTGATGTTAAGGTTTAAGTTATTAACATAATGGTTTGTTTACCTAGGGCATAAGCCTAGACCTATGGGCTTAGTCCTAGCTACACTTGTTAAAAAATAACATTCATAGGTTTTAAACTTATGTTAAAACCCATCATTCATATATATATATGTATGTATGTATGTATGTATGTATGTATGTATGTATGTATATGTGTATGTATGTATGTATGTATGTATATATTTATATATACATACACACATATATATATATATATATGTGTGTGTGTATATATATATATATATGTGTGTGTGTGTGTGTGTGTGT